>JANIHY010000210.1:40231950-40253063 GCA_027479065.1 Erythroxylum brevipes
CAGTACAGTAATGCATATGTCTCAGTGAAATGATGTACAATGCATGTTCACGATTTTCCGGTGCTAAATCCCAATTTCGGTACTTTAACCCCAATTCTATCTCTTTGTTCAATTGATCACTAATAAATGATCCATTCCTATAATCCAGTCAATTTCCTCAATTCGAATCCCCTATAGCAATTTCCTATTTATCGGGTCAAAACCTCAATTACAATTCCCAATCAAAACTCCAATAGTCTCAATTTGACATTTAGGTCACACTATGTCCCATGATTGACCTTAATCTCTATAATTCAATACCATATAAATCAATTAAAACTCCTATAATTATCCTCAATTGTATACCTCTTTCCCTAGTTCATTACAAATCTGGAATCGCCTCAATCGGAGGTCTACACCAAAAGTTGTGCCCAATAAACCAATTTTAATTCAATGAAATAGTCCCTCTCGCCGCGGCATCGCGTCTCTCGCCGTGGCCCAACACAGTTCGCTCGCCGCGGCGAATAATGCGTTCGGGGGCGCCGCGAGGCGAGGGTAGCACGCCTCGGCGTCATGGTTAAATGACGCTCGCCGCGGCATCCACGCACGCTCGCCGCGGCGAACGAATATAAATTCGTCGCCGTCTAGCGATCGCGCAGGTCGCGGCGTGCGGCGAAATCCGCCGTCTTCTCCGATCGATCTTCTCTCTAAAACCTCCATTAATACACTCCAACCACTCAAATCTACTCTAATAAAAGCCATAAATGCAGTAAGAATCATGAATAGCAACATTAATACTCTTAAAACTTACCAAAATCACAGATCGATCCACAACTCTCAAAATCCACCGTAAACCCTAGAAATCCTTCAAATCTTCCGATCTACCAATATCAAAGCTTCCAACCTTTAACAACCCTTATAACATGTTAGACTAACATCAATGAAGGGAACCCATAAAAGAAAATCAAGAAATCCTCACCAATGAGAGGAAATCAAGAACGCCGTAGAGGGGAAGAGGAGAAGCTCGTATGCCTTAGCAACATTTTCCCAAAATTGCTAAACCCTAACTATTTATAGACCTGGGTCTCCATATCAGTCCAAATTCCAGTCTCTAAATTTCAATGGCTCAACATAATTATTTTCTATCAGTAACAATTCTAATTTTTCCATTGCCCTTAGACCATTCTTCCAGTACTATACAGTCAATTAATCTGTCACTCTAAAATTTCGGTCCGGGCATTATCTCCCGAATTTCCCAGAAATTTCCTATAAGCCACTATAAATTACCAGTCACTCATAAACTATTCTAAATCAGTCACTTGAACCCAATAACTCTGAATTCCTCAATTAAACCCGATTCGGTCAGTCCAGTCAGTTCACAATCCAATCAGTTCTTAATCACAATTAAAACGCCGAAAAATCATGAATGCATGTACTATAATTAAATGCATATGTAAGAAATCAATTCCTCTATAATTAGAGGCCAGTAATGTGCTCAGTCAGTGGATGCAATGAAACCTATCGGTCTATCCCAAATTACCAGAATACCCTTCTTTACGGTAACGGGATGTTACATATGTTCTTCTTCCGAGAGAAAAATTGTGTGGCGTTTAAAAAGAGTTTTTAGAACGTGCTAGTACACATTAGCCGCTGCTCAGATCATTCATCCTCGTGTGGATACCGGTAGAGGAGATTCGTGCACTGCAGCGTCTACAAATCTGAAAAAGAAACAAGTACCAATCCACGTCAAGAGGTAATTTCGTATATGTTATAATTTTCGATTATACTTCTTGCTATGTAGTATGGTCCATTCCATTGCGTATTATGAATACCCGGGCCATAGGCGTTCCAACAAATAACACTTGTTTCTAATCCATTCCATGCAATGTTTTTTACTACGATCACATCGCAATACAATCCCGAAACACTCATATCTTGAATCACCATGCAAGACCATTTTACTCATCCTTTGGATCTCCTATATGTTTAACCCATTAAGTTCCCGGTTTTATTGTCCACTTGAATTAACATTTAATTCAAGTAAGTTAAGAGTGGTATCTAAAAACATGTTATGACCCCCAATTTATCAAAAAGTTAGTGGTTTGACTACGAACCCTTCCATACGCAATGTTGCCATGCAATTCATCATTTCACCATCTATACCCCACTTGGCTTAGAGTATGGTTAAAGTGTCAACTCCCACTAGACTGACTACGTCACATCTAGTCTAAGTGATATTAGATCTTATCCAGAGGATCTCATTACTCTATGTAATATTGAAGGATCTCTTTATGACACATATATGCTTTGGCCAGAGACTCCCGAGTAATGACCCCGACAAGAGGCCATAGGTATCATCTCCTTCTATTAGGAGTGGTGAATCCTTTATTGGCTACTAAATAACCTCCAAATACCTCAAGCTGTACCCAATCACCACTCTATAAATAACTCCTAAAAGGCACCGATGAATGGAGTCAAAGCACATGATCAATATCTAAGATATCCTTGAGCACGTCAAGTCAAAGAATACTTGCACCATTGCTATGATGAGACTATCATTGACACTGGAATAGAATATCCATATGATTGCCTCATAGTGGCTCAATCCAATGTACTTATTACCTTTAGTAAGCATCCACATGTTAACTCTAAACTACTCATGTCTACAGCTTATGAGATATATTGTTTGATCCAATCATGGAGTTTAACATGTGCTAGTCTATCTAAATTAATGATATCCCATCTTATTAATCGTATGACTAGAGAAAGTTTAGATACTAACATAATTACACATGATAGGAATCTCATTATCATGATCTCATCATGATTTCCTCTATGCTTTGTTTTGCATTATGGACTTCATTAAATCAATTTAAGATCAACATCAAAATAATGAAAAATGTTTCTATTAATCATATAATGATTTGTACAACAAGTGCTAAAGGTGATTACCTTTAAAGCACTTCTCTATCAAACTCCCACTTGCATTAAAGCCAATCGCCTTGATATCTAATACCATAGGCATGTACATGTGACACAAAACTCTTTTGAAATATAGGCTTAGCCAATGGATTAGCTATATTATGATCGGTAGGAACTCTCTCTATCTTGACATCATTTCTACCAATGATTTCTCTAATCAAATGGTAATGCCTGAGTACATGTTTGGACTTCTGATGGGACCTTGGTTCCTTCGTCTATGTTATAGCCCTGTTGTTGTGACAATAAAATTGCACTGGGTTAGCGATGCTCAAAACCACTTTATGTTCCGTAATGAACTTCTTGATCCAAACCGCTTCCTTTGCCGCTTTTGAAGATGCATTGTACTCCGCCTCTATCATTAAATCTGCTATTGTCTCTTGTTTGGAACTTTTCTAATTGACTACATCACTGTTTAGTGTGAACACATATTCGATCTGGGATCTAGAGTCATCCCTATCCGATTGGAAACTGGCATCAATATACCCCACTTACCACAAGGTCACCTTCTTTATATACCAAGAACACATCCTTAGTTCTTCTCAAGTACTTAAGGATATTCTTGACAACTACCCTCACCAAGGTCCAATTGGTATCTCCTCATAACACTTAGAGTATGTGAACATAACATAGAATATATGATTGATCCTATAGCTGAAGCATAAGGAATCAAACTCATGCGAGTCCTCTCATTTTGTGTCTTTGGAAGTATAGATTTAGAGAGTCTAATCCCATATACCATGGGAAGATAACCTCTCTTGGATTGCTCCATGCTAAACCTCTTTAGAATCTTGTCTATATATGTAGACTGAGAAAGACCAAGCAACCTTTTAGATCTATCTCTATAGATCCTTATCCCTAAAATATAAGTTGTTTCTCCAAGATCTTTTATAGAGAAGTTCTTAGCTAACCAAATTTTGACTGATAGCAAAGCAGACATCATTTCCTATTAGCAATATGTCATCTACATACAGTACAAAGAACATTATTGCACTCCCACTAACCTTCTCATACACACACAGCTCATCCAGATTTTGTGAGAAACCAAACTCTTTGATTGTCTCATCAAATTGGATATTTCAACTCTTGGATGCTTGCTTCAATCCATAAATGAAATTTTGAAGCTTGCATACCTTTTCTCCGTTCATGGATATGAAACCATCAGGTTGTATTATATACACATCCTCTGTTAGGTTTCCATTAAGGAAAGCCATTTTCACATCCATTTGCTATATCTCATAATCATAATGAGCGGCAATGGCTAAGAATTTCCTAATGGATTTAAGCATAGCTATTGGGCTAAATGTTTCTTTATAACCGAAACCTTGCCTTTGACGATAATCTTTAGCTATAAGCGTAGCTTTATGGGTAGCTAAATTACCTTCCATGTTAGTTTTTTTCTTGAAAACCCATTTGCGCCCTATGAGTTTTATCCCTTCAGGTGGGTCAACCAAAGTCCATACTTAGTTATCATACATGGAATCACCCAAAAATCATCATTACAAAACATCAAATCATCATTCCAAGAATGTCTACGTCACTTCATGATGATCAAAATAATTTAGGAATCACCCAAAAATTATTTTATTCCTAAATTATTTTGATCACCAAAACACCGATAAGATATCAAATATGACAAATATGACTTCTAAAATTTTTCTGGAAATCAAATTTTGAGAAGAATCATTTAGGCATACATCAAACATAAAATTAACACATTTTTATCACATAAAAATATTTTTAAGGTTCTAGAATTGAAATATAAAAATACAAAAACATCAAACAAAACAGATCCTACAATTTCTGAAAAACTGTCAAGATTTAGAAAATTGTTTGATTAAATTATTAAAATATTTTAATAATTTTACAAAAATTACAGAGGCATAAAAACATCCCAAATATGTTCGCATAATTTTTTCAGAATAAAATTCCACAAAAATCATATGTAACCTCATCAATTTAGCTAATAGACATCACATGCTCAGCAGAAAGACATATTTCATGCATGTTCTTGTAAATTTGAAATTAAATATTTTAATCACATTAAAATTATTTTCAATCACACCAAATCATTCAAATACATATTATGAATAGATTTGTGAAAACAATTGTGAAAACCATTTTTCTATAACTAATTTCTAAGAAAACATTACAGAACCCTAAGTTGTCAAAACCATGAAAACAATTTTTACATGTCATGTATTCTACATCTAACAAGGCACAAGATAGCTCTGATACCACTATAAGGTTCCAGTCATTTATCTCATACATAATATATATCAAATATATGCAGTGAAAAATAAAACGGAACCTCAAAAACTTGATCTACTCATGCATACAGATATAGAAAACAAAAACATAAAATGTAAGATGTTTACATACATTTTCGACGATCTCCTTTGTTCTTTAATCTTCACAATGATCAGCGTAGACAATCTCTAATGAAAGTCCATATGAAGATAGAAGGATGAAACCTCATTAGGAGATGGCTGTAATTCTTTCTTTGTGATAGCAAAGACAAGAACTCTTATGAGAGTTAGGGAGAAAAAGAGTGTGTGTGTTGTTAGAGAGAACCTTTCTTTCACTTGTGTCTTACACAAGATGCACCAAAATCATCTCCATTTTCTGCACCATATGGCCTCCTATAAGCCCATCACCAATGGAGAGTTATGGGAAGTTAATTGTCATAAATGACATGCATTAATGGAAGTTCTAAGAAGTTAATGACCACGAATAGTATGCATTAATGAAAGTTTGGGAAGTTAATGGCCAAATTGGAATCCATTCCATTCAATGTTTTCTACCACGATCACATCGCGATACAATCCTGAAATACTCTCTCATGTCTTGAATCACCATTCAAGACTATTTTACTCATCCTTCAGATCTCCTATGTGTGTGACCTATTAGGTTCCCAGTTATGTTGGCCACTTGAATTAACACTTAATTTAAGTAAGTCAAGAGCATTATCAAGTAACACGTCATGACCCCCAATTGATTGGAAAGTTAATGATTTGACTACAAACCCTTCTATATGCAATGTTTCCATGCAATTTGTCCTTACACCATCTATACCCCACTCGATTCAGAGTATGGTCAAAGTGTTAACTCCCACTAGATTGACTATGTCACATCTAGTCCAAGTGATATTATATCTTGTTCTGAGGATCTCATTACTCTATGTATCATTGAAGATTCTCTTTATAACACATATTTGCTCTAGCCAGAGACTCTCGAGTAATGATTCCGATAAGAGGCCGTGGGTATCATCTCCTTCTATCAGGAGTAGTTAATCCTTTATTGGCTACTCAATTACCTCCAAATACCTCATGCTATACCCAATCACCACCCTATGAGTAACCCCTAAAAGACATCAACGAATGGAGTCAAAGCATAGGATCAGTATCCGAGATATCCTTGAGCACCTCAAGTTAAAGGATACTTGCACCATTACTGTGATGAGACTATCATTGACATTAGAATAGAATATCCATATGATTGTCTCATAGTAGCTCAATCCAATGTACTTACTATCCTTAGTAAGCATCCATATGTTAACTCCAAACAACCCATGTCTATAGCTTATGAGATCTACTGCTTGATCCAATCAAAGAGTATAACATGTTCTAGTTTATCCAGATTAATGATATCCCATCTCATTAATCGTATGACTAGGGAAAGTTTAGATACTAACATAATTACATATGATAGGAATCTCATTATCATGATCTCTTCATGATTTCCTCCATTCTATGTTTTGTATTGAGGACTTCATTAAATCAATTTAAGATCAACATCAAATCCATAAATGTATGAACATCAAAATAATAAAAAATGACTTTATTAATCATAAAATTATTTGTATAATAAGTGTTAAAGGTGTTTGCCTTTAGAGCACTTCTTTAATAGCTCCAACATTCAGTGTGAGAACGTAACCTAACTGAGATTTGGAGTCATCCTGGTCAGATTGAAAACTTACATCTATATGTCTACTCACTATGAGATATCCATCTCCATATATCAAGAATACATCCTTATTCTTTCTCAAGTACTTTAGGATATTCTTGACAGCCACCAAGTGACACTCACCAAGATCCAATTGATATTTACTCGTAACACTTAGAGCATACGATATATCAAGTCTTTTACATAACATAACATACATGATTGATCCTATTGTCGAAGCATATAGGATCATACTCATGCGAGTCCTCTCTTCTTGCGTCTTGGGAAACATAAATTTTGAGAGTTTTATCGCATGAGTTATAGGAAGAAACTCTCTTTTAGACTGCTCCATACTAAACCTCTTTAGCACTTTATCTATGTATGTAGACTGTGAAAGACCTAGCAACTTCATTGATCTATCTCTATAGATCTTTATTCCTAATATATAAGTTGCTTCTCTAAGGTCTTTCTTGGAAAATTCTGGGACAACTAAATTTTGACTAATTGCAAACTTAAGACATAATTTCCTATTAGTAATAAGTCATCTACATATAACAAAAGGAATATAATAGCACTCCCACTAACCTTTTTGTACACACAAGGTTTATTAGGATTTTGTGAGAAACTAAACTCTTTTATTATCTCATCAAATTAGATGTTCCAATTCTTAGATGCTTGCTTCAATCCATAAATGGATTTCTGAAACTTGCATACGTTTTTGCCATCTTTGGATATGAAGCTCTCAGGTTGTATCATATACATATCCTCAACTAGGTTTCCACTAAGGAAAGCTGTCTTCACATCCATTTGTCATATCTCATGATCATAATGAGCAGCAATGGCTAGGTGAATTCTAATAGATCTAAGCATGGCTACGGGGCTAAATGTCTCGTCATAGTTAACTCCTTGTCTTTGACAATAACCGTTAGTGACTAGCCTCATTTTATAGGTAATTACATTACCATTCATGTCGATTTCTTTTTGAAAATCCACTTGCACCCTATAATTTTAGCCCTTCGGGTGGGTTAACCATAGTCCATATTTTGTTTTCAAACATAGAATCCATTTCAGACTTCATGGTTTGAAACCATTTTTCAGATTCTGAACTCTTCAAAGCCTTTTCATAGGTTGTAGGCTCATCGTCCTCTATGAACAATACGTCATTTTGTTCACTTGCGATAAATCCGTATCTCTCTGGAACATTGCATATCCTACTTAACCTACGAATATTTTGTATGTCAAAAGGCTCAATTATTGTCTCTTCCCTATGAACAACAATCTTGGGTTAAGGCAATTGATTTGCGTATGTTTAAGCATCATAAACTTCATCAAGTTCAGCTTTGCTCCCACTGTCTTCTCTTAGAGGAAACTCTTTCTCTAAAAAGACATCATGTTTTGAGACAAACACCTTTTGCTCTAAATCGTTGTAGAAGTGATATCCAATTGTTTCCTTAGGATATCCTACAAACAGAAATTTATCAAATTTTGTTTCAAGCTTGTTTGATTGAATCCGCTTCACGTAAGCCAGATAACCACAAACTCTCATATGAGAAAGATAGGGTTTTTTGCTAGTTCATATCTCATATGAAGTAACATCAACTGTTTTTGAAATGACTCTGTTTATCACATAAACAGTAGTCTCAAGCGCATAACCCCAAAAGGATTTCGATAGATCTGCTAAGCCCATCATTGACCTTACCATATCCAACAAGGTTTGGTTTCTCCTTTCATCCACACCATTATATTGCGGTGTGTAAGGTGGAATCTATTAGGATACAATTCAATTATCCTTGAGATAAGTTAGAAACTCCTCGTTCAAGTATTCACCAACTTGATATGATCGAAGTGTCTTGACACTTTTACTGAGTTGTTTCTCTACTTCAAGTCTAAATTGTTTGAACATTGCAAATGCTTCAAACTTGTATCTCATTAGATACACATACCCATATCGTGAATAATCATCGATAAAGGTAATAAAGTACATAAAACCACCTGTGATATGAATGGACATTGGACCATATATATAAGGCCCTAAAATATACCCTAGTTGAAATAATACATATTTATGAAAGTACATGTATGATAGGAGTTAGAATTGTGCTATGATTATAATATAAAAGACATATGACTTGAATTTTTGATCAAGTGGACTATAGTTAGTAAATTGGAATTAATTGATACCTTTAGAGAATTGAGATATTTAAATGTATATTTGGACTAAGAAAATTATCAAGTGACAAGTTAAGTTGGTACATGAAAATTAGAATGACTAAGCCTAGGAATTAGTGATATTTGGCATAGCTAATGCATTGAAATTTGGCATCATCCATTATGTGACAAATGGTTTGGCAAGAATGTGACAAATGGCATTGTTAATAAAGTGACAAGTGGCCTAATTAAATTCTGGCATTTGGTAGCATTCATTAAGGGACAAATAGCTTAATGGAAGTATCTTTTACCTCAAGTCCAAACTTCCTTCTTTTTTTTAATATTTTTTAATTTCATGTGATTAGGTACCACAATCATAAGAAAATATAATAATTCCTTAGAACAAAGGAATTCAAAAACTCCTAAACTAATTACCCGACAATGACACCAAAAACTTGTTAAAGTTTTACCTAATATAAAACTTTCAGTATCCATAAGTATACAAATTGTAAATTTGTAGTAATTGAGGTATCGATCCCATAAGGAATTATCTAAAACTAAATGAGCCTAACTTTGTCTAAGAATTTAAAATGTGATTTGAATAAAAATAAATAATCATAAATTAAAACAATCTAACAAAATTGAGCACTTAATCACTTAAAAATGAGCTGCCACTTAAACAAGAATGATCAAGTATGAAAGTCTAGGATTCGTTCTATCATTATTTTGCTCCTTTGACCACTTTTGATTCAATTTAGTGTTGATCCTAGATTTATGAAGGATTGATTATTCTCTCTCAAGACCTAACATTTAACCTCAATTAATAATCCTTATTTGACATCAAAATTCCATATTTGCAATCTCTCAATTAACAAAAACAACTTAATGTTCTAATTAGTTCTTAAGCAATCTATCGGACAATCGAGTTCTCGTACAAGATCTTTCTTTGTATGATTATCAATTAGATATTTGCATGACTTATCTCATTATTTTAACTAATCAGATTACTATCAGCCCACTCTCTTGCTTTATTGTCAAAGTATAAGAAAACACAAATATCATAATATCCAAAACATTTCATTGAAATAAAAAGGGTTCAAGTTATAAAATAAATCAATAACAAATCCTATTATAAAATTATAACATCATCAACGTGTATAACATCTTCAAATTCAGTTCACACATCTATTTTAATGAAAATAACAAAAGCAAAGAAAGAAAATTTTGAATTGGAGCTGAATCTGCAAATCTGGAAATTGTTGGACAACTAATGCTCCTCCTGATCTTCCTTGGATTAATCTCAATTTGGTAAGATGGTGGCTGCTCTTTTTTTAGTATTTTATATTCTTAAATAGTTCTTAAGGCTTATAGGGTTCTTTCTAGAGTTTACCCACTTAATTTTTTTCTAAAAATAATCTCAAAACGTTAAAATTACAAAATGAGTCAAGTGTTTGAAAAGCTGAAATTCACTGGAATTGTTATCTATGCTCTCTGTCACAATCGTGACCTACTTCTATACTTCCAATTCTTCTCTTTTCTTCAATTTCCTATTTTCATACACTCAAATACACATCACTCACATCTTGAATCATAGAATTAAGATCCAAATTATGCTTAAAACCACAAAAATACTTAAAATATAAACAAACATTAATAATAACATAATTCTAAACCTATATACATGATAATCATCTAAGAAATGCTCAAAAGCACACTTAAACATCTATCAAAACATAGTATAATTTAAACCTATCATAGCACGCGTTATATTTTTCCTTATAAAAGATGTTAATCTCATAGACTAAAATATAGAGATATTTAAACAAACATATGTGTGCTTATTAGACAACAAGTTCACTAAATTGACCCCGTATAAGAAATTTATTTGTGAAATTATATGTCTATAGAAATCCTTATCGTGATAAGTGTATAAGTGATCTTTTTACTTGAGATCTCCAAAGTTATCTTGTATAGGGATTGTAATGTTTTTGATACTACTAATGATATGTTCTAATCAAGGATAGATCAATCATTAGTAATTGGATATAGTTTATATGGAAGTAATTGAGTAATCAATATAAGATTTATTATATTTAAGTACTTAGGGAGAATGTTCTATTGTTTTTTATTATAATTGATTCGAAAAATCTTTGTTCAAGTTGGAATGATGCTTTGAAAATAGTTTACAAATTTCATTAATAGAATCAATTACTAATGGTAGAGAACTAATACGATTTGACTTAAAAAGAGTAGGCATTATGCTTTATTTCTAATCAAAATATTATATGATGAAATGAATGAATTATACGCAAAATTTATGCATGAAAAAGTTAGTCAAAACCACTTTAACATTCATAAATATTTAGGCGGTCATCATGTGTTGCTAGATTTCAATCTTGATATATGAATATAAATTGTTTCATTTGAGAATTAAAAATAAATTGAAGGAATTTAATTTATCCAATTCTAAATATGATTTATGGCTATATTTTATATTCATTGCCAACATATTTGAAAACTTAATGAATAGACCATAAAGAACGAGTTGAAGAAAAAAAGATATTTAATCAAGTTGGAGTTAATTGTAAAGTTTGAGAAACTTTATGATTAAATATAAGATATTTAATTAATAAGAATTAATATGAGATATTAGATCTTATTAGAGTATAATTAATATTTAAATAGTTTATAAATCTAATTAAATTTTAATTGAAATAAAATTTTAATTTCAGTTAAATTATTAAAATATCCAAAATTAGTATAAATAGGTTATAGCACTAAGAGGGCTAACACTCCTTGCCTAACTCTCTTTGTAATAATTGTAGAGTTATGTCAACTCATTCTGTAGATATCATTAAATGTCGGACACTTGTGGAACTACAATAATTGAGATGAGCCAATTTCAAAAATGGTTTAAATGATACCACAAAAAAATGATCAAATTTTGAAATAAGGTACAAATTATAATTTATATGTTAAATCATTTTATAGAATTTCAGTAATCTTAGTTTTTGAAAAATCAAAAAATTATTTCACCATGGTCTGGATCAAATCCTGCACAAATTTCCCAAAAATAACAAGATTAGAAAGTGAAAAAGAGAATCAGGTTATTATCCACAAAGAACAAGTAACTAAGCAATTAAAGTTCAAGCCACCAAGCTCCTGGTTGAAAGACAAAATAAGCCAATAAGGAAGGACCTATGCAGCAGCGTCTTTTCCTCCTACGCTTGGAATCCATATTGTTGCTTGTTGTAAGGTGCTGGGGAAAACTTTCTATTTCTTTGGTTACTTTGTTGATAGGATTTAATTTGATGACAGGAAGTGGAGCCATTAGACAAATCTTATCCCACAAATCTCTTCTGTGATTGTTCACGTCTTCGTAAGTAACATATAATTTTCTCCAATATTGTTCTGGTTTCTACTTCTTCAGCAAACTTTCGGTTTTTGATTGCTCATTTACCCGCATCATGTTACAAAGATGGATCACTAACAAAGAGTATTAGCTCATTGTCAGCCTTCAGTCTCCAACTGGAAAACGAAGACAGCAGCTCGCTTTTCAAATCGACAAGAGGTAAAACATAACATAAGTGCAATATTACAGTTGGTATCCGCCAAGCTTACCGCTGTTCTCTTTGGCCATTAATAGACTGTATAATTGGCTTTGTTACATCATATAATATCGACTTGTTAGGCTAAACAATTATTGAATGATACGCTTACCTGTTCTGGACAGATTTTCTTGTTTCTTCCCGTCAACCTTCCACACAATTTACTAATTTACTGAGGATGAAAATGGGAACGAAGGATGATATCTGTTGACAAAGATAATGTACTAATGCAAGATGAATAGAATCACAATTTATATGCGGTATGGAAACTACAAATAAAACACCAGAAAGTCCAAGCAAATTTGCAGATTTGTACGGGACCACCGCCGAACTCGGGGGAAAACAAGCCAAGAAGGCAAGGCGGTTCTCATGAGCTGAAAAATGGATCAAGAACAGAACATGGTCCCCAAATTGGGGAAGCAACTTTACTCCCTTGGTGGAAAAATGCTTTTTACACCACTGTCTGTATCAAATATAGCTAATAAACAATATTTGATATTGATGTGAGACAAATAGTTTATACAACAACAGGGACTTCTAATACCATCAGTGATGCTTAATCTAGTATAATTTATGCAGCGTATTGGACCACAAAATCTGGATATCTTACGCACCAGCAAGAGTTTGAAGCTCCTCATGTCTGAAGTTAGTGAAAATTACATTGTTGTACCAAAGGATGAGAATAATCTACATACTTCTCCCAAAGACGTTTGTACTTTTCCATTCCAATCTTCAACCATGGTTTTGCATTCCCATTGAAGTGCAGCACTGCACCTTTCTCAATCATGTGAGAATCAACATTTGTGTACCCCAATCCCAAAACATGCCATGATGGATCTAATGGCTCTGTCAAGCCATAGAATGTCAAAAGTCCAGGTGGTAGAGTACCAAGTTTCCACAATGTCCGGTTGATATTCTTTTCCTGCCAGTAGTGGTAGATGTTGGTTACATTTCTTTTCCTCCACTCGACCAAGTCAAATATATTCATCCCAAATGCCCAACCACATGCATCAGGATCAAAATGTTCCCTTATAAGAGGGTGGGAGTAGTTCAGGTACTTGTGATATCTGTGGAAAGTCTCCATGCATGTCTCAACTGCTCCGTTAACGTTGCCATTCAAATCAATTGAAAAGAGGACTGAAAGATCCTTCTGGACCACTACGTCATCATCAAGAAACACCACCTTCTTCAGTGCAGGAAAAACTTCAGGAATATAGAATCTAAGATGATTGAGTATAGACAGATATTTTGGGTTGCGAAACTTGATTGGCGTGTTGCCATCATCACCATGGCCAGAGAAATAATAATTTTTTGTTTCAGAGTCTTGCAGCTGCTTTAGAACAGGAACATAAGAAGCATTCAGCCATTTAAAATGTTCAAACTTCTTAACTTCAACAATTACACCCCGAAAACTGTTCATAGTAAACCAAGCCTTCATTGCAGCATAGTTTATTTCATCAGTTATGACATGAAAGACCACCATGTCAGGACTTCTGGAGTTTATGGCTGTTGAATTGACCACCACTGAAGTTGCAAGGATATTGTCAGAGAAGACACAGAAGTGGTAAAGACTGTTATCTATAAGTTTTTCCTGAATTTGAAATCTTTCACTTACTCTCCTTTGCATGTTTGAAGTTTCAAACCAGTATGTAGTCAGCCGAATACCAAGGCAGTAAAGACCTTTCGGGACTTCTTCAGCAGCAATTTGTCCGTACTTAGAACTTTTCTCACTAATAGAACTCATTTGTTCTTCTAGAGCTTGGATTTTGGCTTTTAGTCGCATGATCATAGTTGCACTATCATAATGGTATTGCTGAGCTTGGTAAAGCAAAACTGCCATTTCACGAATTGCTAAATCCAACTCAGTAGTTGTTAAAGGAGCTCTCCTTGTGGCAGTATTTGAAAGTAATAACTGTGAATTTCGTATTTGGGCACTTAATTCCCAAGCAAACTGGAGATTGTTGCTTTCTTTTGCAATCACCACAAAAGCTTTAGCAAGTGAAATTTGATCACTAAGCTGTCTGGTTATAGAGTTGGGGCTCAGCATTTCTTCAGTGATGTTTAATCCATCCATAACTCTGTCACGACTGTAATATTTCTGAAAAGGAATATAGAAAGAAATTATTAAACTTTGCCCAGGGAAAACTTGAATGACTACGAAATTTGATAATACTTGGAGCGTCATTTTCCATATGACAAATGGGAGAATTGCATACAAGTCATTAGATGATAAATGAAAGACAATACATATCTATTAGATGCATGGAATATTTAAAAGAAGGTTTTTATGTTCATAAAAATTTCCCAACCATGTAAACTATCAACACTACTACACAGCATATAAGGAGATTGCAGGATGGAACAATGGGAAAGGGTACTTAGCATCATGTTTAACATACATTAGTAAAGAACAGAAAGGAAAAAGGACTATAACAAAGTCACTCATCTTTTTAACGGTTCATTTTATTTTTCAGTTAACTTTGTGAAGAAACTATAGCAGAATGATAAATCATCTATGAAATTGTCATTTTAAAGATCATTACAAAGTGATTAAAAAATTTCCTGAAAACAAGAAACACATCTATTTTTGCAGACTTTCTATATGAAGTTAAAACCATATCTGAAAATACATGACAGACTGTATGCCAGCAATACTGCTAGAAAACTGAATCAAGATTAAAGGGGCAGATTATCTTCCCAATAATTTAGTATATGATGAATATTCTACCAGCCATCTTTTTTTTTGAGAACTTGAAAAAAATTCATCAAGAAGAAGAAGTGTAGTATACAGCTAAGGAGAGGAAACTCTCCCCCGTGAGATCACACGACGACGTTCAAATTAAACGATAGTGTAGGAATAAAAAATGGGAGGATATTGAGCAACAACATATTGATAATTAGGGTAAAACTCCTCTCCTTTCTTGATTCTTTGAACGATTACTCAAATAGGTTGGGGAGTTCCGGATACTACAATGCAACGATGGCGATGCAGCTTCTCTCCAATCCATCTCTAGCTTGAAAGGATTTACATCTCAAGTAGGAGGTTTGATTCTATTTGTTTATTCCCTCAATCTTCAAGAGTAATAGGCTTCATTTTGAATATCAGGAGTCTGGAGTGTACCACCGAGGACCTTCCTTTATTAACCCATCTGGTAAAGTAGTTTTGGAGAGGTAATCCTAGGAGCTCTCAAAGGTGAGTTATATTCCTTCTAATCTTCTTTCCCCTTCTGTCTTGAGTTGATTATTTCGAGAATTGCTTGAAATGCTTTAGTTGCTTAGGGAACATCTATGCTTAGGAAGTACTATTAGCTTTACTGAAACCCAATTAGAGAGAACCCCCTGAGGACTATATTCTCCAAAAGAGAGCCATCCCTCTCCTACTATGCTGTCGCAACTGATTTATAATCAGTTGTTTCCTAATATTTTCCATAGAGAGTTCTGTAAGAGAGATTAGGCTGTTAGAGCTCCCTTTCAACCTTCTATTGTTTCTCTCTTTCCAAATAGTCTAGAGACAAGTTGCAACTGCGACCATTAGTATTTCCTTATCATATTTAGAGATATGTAGTTGGGATATCTCTAATAAGATATCTGTGAGGCTGCATTGACTAGTTCCAAGGCCACATAGACTACTAGAGATTCTAATCCACACTTCTTTAGCGAAACCACATTCAAAGAACAGATGATCTCTAGTCTCCTCCACTAGATTGCACAAAATATATTGCTTAGGAGAGGACAGGAATTTTAGTCTATCCATAGTATTGAGCCTATTCAACATAGCTAGCCAGAGGAGAAAGTTGGCATTTGGTTTGAGAGCCTTGCTCCAAGTTAGGGAACACCACCTTATTCTTGTTACTGCCCCATCCATCAGCATTTTAGCTTGCCTATTAGTGATTTTTGATACAGGAACTCCATCCCATAATTATATATCATTCTCCTCGAGACTTTTGTATTGGAGAATGGGCAAAAGTCTTAGTTCTTCTGAGGAAAGCAACCAACTATCATTTCTAATTATCTCATGAAGCTTAGCTTTCTTAGAGAACCTTTCCAACAATGATCTAACCAACTAATTATGAATTAAAGCCCCTTGACTGATCCAGTTACCATACTAGAGAGATATTCTATCTCCTACCCCAATTTTACATGTAACATGCTGCTGAACATTTCCTTCAACCTAACTGTCTTTAATTCTTAGAGCCCAAAAGTTCTCACCCTTTAATGTATAGATGGTAATCCATTTGATCCACAGTGAATGTTTTTCACTTAAAATTCTCCAAATTCTCTTGGTCATTAAAAATCGGTTGTTCTTGTTGATTGAGTCCAATCCTAACCCACCTGCCTCCTTCGATTGACAAATATGCTTTCAATTCACTTTAGCTATTCCTTTCTCAACTTTTCCTTTACCCTATAAAAACTATTTCATTAGTTTTTCCACAATTTTAACAAGCCCTTTAGAGAGGAAGATGTAAGAGCACCAGTAAACTTGCATAGACATAATTACCAACTTCAAAAGCTAAAGTTTACCTCTATAGGACAAAGTTCTATTAGTCCAAGACCCTAATCTTTTATGAAATTTTTCCATTAAAGGAAGATATTCACTAAATCTTAGTCTCTTGGAAGAAATAGGACTGCCCAAATATAGAAGAGGAAGATCTTGCTTTGTCATACCAGTTGCTTGTGACAAGGAATGAGTTAGGTGAGTAGCACTTTTAGAAAGTAAGAAGTAGCTTTTGTGAAAATTGATACTCAATCCAGACAACTCCTTAAATCTATGGAGAGTAATCATTAGTAGAGAAATCGAAAGAGCATTTGCCTTACATAAAAGTATAAGATCATTTGCAAAACATAAGCTAGTTACGGAAAGCTTCTTACATTTAAAATGGTATCCAAAGTTGGAGTCAGATGAAGTGTTGTGTTTTAGCATAAGGGTAAGGACCTCCATGCAAATTAGGAATAGATAAGGGAAAAGAGGGTCCCCTTACCTAAGACTTTTTTTGCCTTTAAAAGTCTCTGCAGGGCTTCCATTAATTAGTATTCCATATAAGGCAGCTGTAATGCATTCTTGAATCCATTTGATAGACTTACGGGGAAAATTCATAACCTCCATAGTCTGTAGCAAGAAACTCCAAGTAACACTATCAAAAGCTTTTCGTAAGTCCACTTTAATTGTACAGTTTTAAGGGCTTCTATTTGGAGTGTACCCTTTCAAAAGCTCCTACAATAAAAGAATATTATCCCCAATATGTCTACTTGTCATGAAAGCTCCTTGATTCTCACTAATGAGTAAGTGAAGAACATCCTTAGCCTATTTGTCAATATCTTAGCGATGAACTTATAGAGGAAATTAGTGCATAATATAGGTCTAAAATCATTCCAAGTGACCGGGTTAGAGCTCTTAGGGATCAAACATAGAGAGGTCTTATTGATCTCCTTAAGCAAGACTCCATTTTGGAAAAACTCCTTCACAACTTCTTTTACGAGACTCCCAATGTTTCCCCAAGTTTTTTGAAAGAAAAAACCATTCAATCCATTAGCACCCGATGCCTTGGATCACCATTCAATCCATTAGCACCCGATGCCTTGGATCCATTCATGTTAAAAACCACCTTCTCTATTTCCTTATCCGTGACAGGGCTAATTAGCAAAGAGGCTTCATGTTCAGGAATCTTGGCTGTAACATATTGCCTAAGATTCACTCCATTACTAACAGAACAACCTTCTGTGCCTAATAGATTTTGTAATAAATCCTAGCTTCCTTAGCAATTTTAACCTATCCAAATAAAGTTTTCCCAGCTTCGGATTTTATTGAAGTTATTATGTTGACATTTCTACTAGCTGTTAATGAGTTGAAGAAAAATTTAGTACATCTATCCCCATCCTTAATCCAATTAATTCTGACCCTTTGCTTCAATAAAGAATATTGATTAGCCACCATTTGCAAGTAGGACTTAAAAGCTTCCCATTCGGCTACAGCTAGATTACAATCAGGTGGGCTAGTTGCCAAGGATTTTTGGATTATTGATAACTTGCTTCTTGCTTCCTTAATCTCTTTTGGGGAATTATGACCTCTCCTTAAATTTAACAACTTCAATTCCTGTTTAATAGCCTTGAGCTTTTGTAAACAAATAAACTACTTAATACCATAGATCTCATGCTCCAAACGCTTAGTAATTGCTTCTTGAAAACCCTCCACATTAACCAGAAAATTGTTGAATCTAAAAGGGTGATAGATTCTAATCATTTTGAACAAATTATGCACCTTGATAGGGGTATGATCAGAAATCCCTGGGTCTAAGAAGTTGGCTGAACTGTTTGAAAAGGTAGTTAACCAGTCCACATTCACCATTGCTCTGTTTAACTTTTTCCGAATGAACCAGTTAGAGCTTTGTTTGTTGGACCCAGCCATCTTGCTAAGCTTTGAAGGATGAGAAAAAAGAGAAAACAAACTGGTCCAAACTGTAATTGGTGTTATAATTGGTAACCTTCAAGCCAGTAAAACTTCAGACCACAGATTAAAGTACCTTTGTAGTTGACAGATGCAGAAATTGGCTTTGTACTATCAGAACCAGATAGTAGTATACTCACTTTCATTTCTCTTCTTTATAATTATAGAACTAGTACGAATTATGCACCAAGTAATGCCAGTATCAAATCTATAATGCCATAAAAATGTGTGATTTACTTAAATTGAATTTCCATTTTTAGTGTCTCTGTATATAGAACTGTCAAACCTTAAAAGTAATCCGGGGGGAGAAACATGCACCGCCTCAAATTGAAGATGTGGACAGACACAACAGGGCACCTTCGCTATCTGAATCGTGAATTCCTAACTCAAAGTAGATCTTATGATTGGCAGCGGCCACAATATCTTAGACAAGAAAGCTTGAGCTAAATGCATCCATTTGCAAACGTAGAATTCAGAAAAAAATTTGAATGGAGGGGAAGGGACCAGTCCCTGTATGATGAAGTTAAAGACACTAAGCGATATGTGACACCGCATTTTTAAATAACAAAATCACAGATCAAAAGAATAAGATATCCAGTAAACTTGCAATCAGCCAAGACAATCGCGTTAACAATTAGATCAACGAAGAATTGTGAAGATGCCGTACCAATTAGCCATAGAAGTAGTATTAAACCCAGCTATTATCGGAATGCTAAACCACAGAAATCCCAGAACTCAAAGCTCCTCAAAATTTCCCGCCGCATAAAATTCCTTGTTAAACCCAAAAAAAAGGAAAAGAAAAGCCAAACCACTTCAGATCTTTACCTTTGGGAAGGAAGGCCTGGATTCAATTTGGTTCTCTTTGCTAAACATGACTATTAACAGCAACACTACTATTCCACAAAATGTCCACCACACCAAATTAGGCCACCTCCTCCGCACCGGCCTCCGAAAGTCCAACGGTCGCCTCCTCATGATCTCTTTTACTTCCCTGGAAATCAATCCCAATCCTTAACTTGCAACTTAAAATCTAATCTATCCCTCGAAATCGAAATTGGGTCTTTGGCCTAGGGAGTTCGATTTTCCAAATAGGAAGCGAAAGGTGCATTTACAAACATAACAATAATAGGGAGAGGTTTGGAGTCAGTCGTCGTCCGGTTCTGCTTCGTTCTTTGTTTTTCCTAGCCATTTTCAGCCTAAGTTTTCAGAAATTAGTGAGAAAAACGCACCGGCAACTTTGAATTCTCGACACCACTCCGCCACTCGCATTACTAGAATGTTATAAATTCTAATTAGTTAAAAGATTAAATTTATAAATATACATTTAAGTAATGAACATTGTATTTTACCATTCTAATTGCTTGACTGTGAATCCGTAGATCTAATTGTTTATTATATTAATTACAATTTGATTACTTTATCTCAAAACTTTTTAAATTAAAAAAAATATGTTACTTAAGAAAATATCATATCCAATTTTAACAAATTATTAATTTATCATATGAGTTTGAAACTTCATGTAATAACAAACTTTAAATCAAATAATTTTATTAAATTTTGATTCTTTTGAAAAACAGTTGCCTTGGTTACTCTTATAATTAATTAGCTCTTTTCCTAGTAAATACTAGGGATGACATCTGGCCGAAAGCTTTTAAAAATAGTTTAGCTAATAATGATAAATTGATGTTATTTTTATTAATTAAAAATAATTAGTCTTTGAATCCGGCCGAGTTGAACTCAAATAGGCTTTGCCAACAATAATAAAAACCCCTTAGGGCGTCTCTCGGAGATATTCTACATGTTAATATCATTTAATTATATAAATAAATAAATAAATATATTTTGCATTCTTGTTCAATAAAATATGTTACACGAGCGATTTTTTACTTTTGAATAAAAAAATAAGTTTAAAATTTTATTGAGAGACTGCTTAATATCACATTTACCTTTTTTTAATTCTTTTATTATAAATTTATCATAAATTAAATTCAGACATATGATTTTGATAATAG
>JANIHY010000210.1:40255577-40277838 GCA_027479065.1 Erythroxylum brevipes
GGCAATGTCCGATTGGCGTCCGATATGCTCCTCTAAAATAGGCAAAACACATTCACAATATCACACTTTGCACAATTGCACAAATGTTCTATTATGCACATCAATATAGAGAATGTATGCACAATGCATGTTCAATGACAATTCCGGGGTGCAATAATGCGATCCTTATCAAAAATCAGTTAGGAATCAAAGCCCTCATTAGTACCATGTATATTTACAATTGAATTGGACCCAACAATGTCAAACAATTTCATAGCTTCATTGACCACTTCGGATTTTTCCTATAAAACATATTTGGGTCAACTTTCCATACTAAATTAGATAAGGTAAATGACCAAATTAGACAAAACTTCTTTCTGTAAAGTTGTTCTCCCATTTCTTAGCTTTCTAAAGACATAAAAATAATTTAATTAGGATAAGTATACCAAGAGATATCCTCAAAATATTCTAGACGGTTCATAAGTTCCAGCAGAATTCATACCTCAACTTCCAACCAAAATTTGAAACTCTTAGATACAGAATTAAAACTCCATTGCTTCATAACATTTTTAGCCTTATGTCTCTAGTTTACAAAAAATCAAAAATCACCCAATTTGGATCAGTATAGAGAAAGTTATGGTCAAAATGTGAAAGCATGTTCGAGCAGTCGAAGGAGGGGTGCTCGCCGCGACGAGAACAAAAGTGACTTTGCGACGTACAGCCCAGAAATTAGTTTTTCTCGGGATTTTTTTGCAACGTTCTCCACAACGAGCTAAAGGGGGGGTGTCATATATCGCGGCGTGCAATTAAGAATGAGTCGCGGCAAAGATGAAAATGGACGTCGCAACGAACAAACAAGAATAGCCCCACGTCGCGACGTACAAAAAGACACGTCGCGACGTGCAAATAGGAATGAGTCGCGGCGAGGATAAAAATAGACGCCGCGAAGAATAAACAAAATAAGCTACACGTCGCGACTCACAAAAGAACACGTCGCGACGTCTGGTTCTGAAACTCGTCTTCCCCGATTTCCAGACTTCAAACCCAAACTTCATTTTCTCATGTTTATTCTCACATCAATTGACTCAAATAACTTGCAACCAATCCTCTAACTCATTCAAAACACAACTAAAAAATCATTCTTATAGTCAAGCACTAAAAACCGATGCATGCATGAATTACACCATTTTCAACTCTCTCACTCCTGTGTTCATCGACTCTATCTCTATTCTGTTTCTTTTAATCTTTTCTGCAGCTCACAACTTTACAATACCCAGTAAACTCAGATTTCATTTCAGATACACTTAACAAATTCAGCTCCTCATCTAAATCATCCAATCTATGCATTCACTGACACTACACCTTGTAACTTCACATGCATGTATATATATATATATACACCGTAAACTTACTTGCTTAAGCAATATTTCCTAGCAGTGAGAGTGAATCACTGACACAACAATAACGACTGATGATCGGCGTTTGGTAAAACCAGAAGAAGATTTTTCAGCAATGCATTCGGTGATGAGAAAACAACAGAGGAATGAGCTATACCGAAGTCTATACACTACGTGCCTACATTGCATGTCCTACACATGTCGCTATTCCATACTGCCATATGTCACCTTTGCATGTAGGTCATTTGTCACTAAATGATCAGTCCACGTGTCTCAATAGGATTGGTCCAAATTTCAATATTTTTCTAAAAATTCAAGAAAAGTTTCGAAATATTCTAAATAGACCAAAATTGCCAAATCATATTTTAATCGCATTAACAACTCAATTGTACCCAAAAAATGTGATGAATGCATGTACAATCATATTAATGTGCAAAAATGTGCGTGTCACAATTAATTATGCATAAACACAAATTGTACTTTCTGATTTCTCAATAATTCTCGTAATTCACAATTTTAGCCTTCACATAGGTAACTGGATGTTACAGTAATCTTATCCAAATGAACATCGATAACTATGAAAATTCAAGTCTCAAAATAGTGGAATATATAGCCCAGTCTGCAACTTTCAAGCCAGATATTCTCACACATCCAAAAACAGATGCTCTCAAACAACTCTCTCTTGACAAAATGAACATTGATTTAAGACCTCATACAGATACACCTTCTAGTTCTTCAACAAAGTTACCAACCACTTCACAGATATTAAAAGACATATCTATGATTCCTCCAGAGGTAGCACGACAACAACAGATGATGAAAGCTTTATTTCAGTTGACCAATAGCGAAAACCGATATATTGATTTCTTAGGAATATATCCTAGAATCAATTATCTTCAAGATGCAGATCATAGGGAGGTAAGACATTGGTATGATTTTGGAGCCTTAAATTCGATATATTTATCATTGCCAAATTTTCCTTAGATAAGTTATTTACCACAGTGGATAAAAGAAGGAGTACGAGATTGTTATCTCAACAATCCCACAATAACTCCTAAAGATATTCTAGTCTTAAAGTTCCTATCCAGCTTACCATCCAATACAGCATGGCAAAGCAGATACATTTTTGATGTCAATAACTCATAAAAAGGTTAAAGATTATGTTAAATTTGAAGAAAAATATATCCATTATCACAGAGCAATTGGAATTCAGATAATCCTTTAAGGATTAGAAGCTAGCTTTAAAAGAGGATTTCAGGAATATGGAGGAAAAAAGATACATTCATCAGTAATGATATCTCCAACCAAAGTTAAACCAGTAGCAACACATAACTTTCTCTTAACCAAAATGAAGTTACTGGAAATTGGAGTAATAAAGTTGAGTTATCCAGCTCAACAAAAATTGTGTCAATTCCGCAGACATCCCAAGAATGCGTGTCTTGCATGTACTCAGAAGTTAACGGATCAAGAAGAGCCAGCAAAAAAGGAAGAAATAGAAAGATCATATATGTAATCTAGAAGATAGGGTACATGCTATATAAGTACGTGTTTGTAAAAATTATCGTCAACAAATAGGACCCTTGTACCAAAATATCTCTTTGTCCTATAGTACTATGTAGCTTATGCAATAAGTCTCCTCTTACTATAAAAGAGGATATAGAGCAAGAGACTGAGCAATCAAAGCATCTAGCATCATATCTGTAAACTTCTCTATGTTACAAAAATAAAAAACCCTCTTTTCTTAGTTTCATTCTATGCTTCACAAACACATATAAAGAAAAAACCCTTCCACTTCTTTACTTATTTTCTTACCCCTTGAGCTAGGAAACGAAACAAGGCTGTGCTAAGTATTGCTAAAGGAACTTCAGAAGAGTTACCTTAGTTCAAGGATTAAGGTTGGGGTTGGAACGCTCGGTAAAAGCTTCGAGGTATAACCCGACAATATTTTGGTCAAACCGGAAGTCGATAAGGAAGCATGTTGGACCTTCTTCTTTATATTCCATTTGTGACTTACATAGAATGGATCTAAGAAATTTTCTACATCCACCTATGAATGTCGAAGCATACGAAGAACATTTGGTACGATTAGATTTAACTTCAAAGATAGTATCAACAGCTTGATAAATGAATTGAGATTATATTATGCTGCTGAACTTGAAAATAACAAGGAGATAGGGACAAGAAGACCAGATTATAAAGCAATTATGTATTTTATTTCAAAACAAATCTAGATATTAGAATTCATTAGAAATACTTGATATGAAACAAAAACGATAATAGACTTTACTCTCCTTAAACTACAAGAAAATGAAGAAGGGTTCGGATCACCTTCGACACCACCTGGATTTGATTAATAGGTCCTAGAACCAAATTAGACCCCGTGCAGCGTTGTACACCGTACACAGTATACCGTACCCTGTACATCGTTGACTTAAGTAATTTGATTCTGCCCTACTTTCAACTCGAGTTTTGGGTAGTACAGTGGTATCAGAGCTTAGGTCTTAGCCACCATGTCTTAAGTTCGAATCCCCCTACCCGTAGAAATGCGCAGGAGTGCTCAATGGTTCTATAAACATTCGCTAACCAGTGGATGCGTGGTGGACTTAAGTAATTTGATTCTGCCTTACCTTCAACTCGAGTTTTAGGTAGTACAGTGGTATCAGAGCTTAGGTCTTAGCCACCACGTCTTAAGCTCGACTCCCCCTACCCGCAAGAATGTGCAGGAGTGCTCAATGGTTCTATGAATGTTCGCTAACCAGCGGATGCGTGGTGGACTTAAGTAATTTGATTTTGCCCTACCTTAAACTCGAGTTTTGGGTGTGCACATTTATACCGGTAGGGGGAGTCGAACTCAAGTCGTGATGGCTAAAACCTAAGCTTTGATACCACTGTACTACCTAAAACTCGAGTTGAAGGTAGCGTGAAATCAAATTACTTAACTCTTTAAATGTTGACTTGATTATTATATGTATAGCTCCAATATGTATCCAACCAAGAGCATTTCATTTTTGACTTTATCTTCTGTAATTTTTCTTGAATATCCTTCTTGGCTAACAGAGGTATCATTACATTATTAGAAGTTAATGAAACTTCTAAAGCTCTTTCATGAATATTTAAGCCATAAAACAAATTATGATTTCGAGGTTTAATACTTTGTAAAGTGTTAATTCAAAATCCTGAAAATTTTGATAATGAAAATTTTTCATTTTGAATCTGTTTTAATTTTTCTTATCTATTAAAATATATCGTTTATATTCTCCTATTTGTTCTATCTGATTATCTATGGTTTGTTCATTATCAACTGGATTTGTATTAATTTCCATTTATTCACTACTTTCTTCTTCTTCTGAAGTATTTTCTGTATTTGTGATAATAAAAATACTTTCATCTGAATCTATGTTAAAATCATTTATTTTAATAAATTCTCCTGTTCTTATCATTTCCTCTATATCTTCATCTATTACAATTTTCTTTGTATTTTTCTCATTTCTTCTAGGACAATTATTCGCATAGTGACCTATCTCTTTACAGTAACAACATCTACATTCTTTTGGATTAGTTTTTCTCCTTCTATAGGTAGGTTTATAGGTTTTCTTATATCCTTTGTGTTTATAATATCTAACTTTTCTTTTCTTAAAATATGGTTTTCTATATTTATATTGTTTTTTCTTTTTATATTTGCGTTTTATCTTTCCATAATAATAAGAGCTGTCACATCCTATCATTATTGGCATTTTAGGCTTATCACAACACAAAGTAATTCTTTTCTTTAATCCTTTACTAGCTCTAGCCAATATGGCATCAGCACACCAATTACTTAATTTATCTCTAACATGTTCAATCCGTTTCCCTAAAGTATCTATATTTCCTAGTAAATATGTATCTATTAACTTAGTTCCCCAAGGATCTGGAATCTTAGCAAAAAATAATGGCAAATAATTGCTTGTATCGGAAACTTGATTATATATATGATAATAATAATCTTGAAAGACACAAATATATTTTTCTATTTCACAGATATCACATAATTGCAATCTCATCAAAGCAGTAGTATATCGTGTTATTGTATTAGGATCTTTCACATATTTTCCTTCTCCATGAAATTCTAATCAAAAGGTTTCAACTACTCTTGTTATGAAATTATATGGGTCTGCATATATTGTTTGCTTAGTTTCTTCATTTAGATTTTTCCAAAATCTTTGTGCACTATTTACTAAAGTTTTCTCCATAAATCCTTTAGCAGTATCAAAATCCATTTTATTAACTACAACATCTATTCTTAAAGCAGTTTCCCATTTATCTATTGCTTCTTCACTATTAGAAATACAATCTAAATCTAAGTAGATTCCAAAAGGATTAATAGTATCAGCTCTCATTTTCTCATATGGCGTATATTTATCTGAATTGACTCATGTATGCATCAATCTTGTATATCCAGTGACTGGTCTATTAAAACTCTGTTATGACTTTTGTCGTATGTATGGATTTTTACTTGAACTAGGAATATCAATTATATTAGGATTTTCAGTTTTGATTCCTGATGGCTTAATATTAACAAAATTATCATGAAGATCTAGATTTCCTATTTGGGTTATTAGAAGGGATATATTGATCACTATCTGAACTACTTATTGACATCTTATAGTTTTTCTAGGTGACTAATAAATGTGCTTTTATTAGTTTCTAGTTTATCCATGATTGTTATTTGTTTTTCTTTATCTTTTTCATTTATTTTAAGGTTTATTAGGGATTCTAAATCAAGAGTTATCTGTTCACGATATTCTAGTATCCTACTTCCATAATACATAATGGTTCTCTGGATCTCAATTATTTCTTTATCTATTTTTAATGAATTATCTTGCTCTTTTAATAAACTAAACTCTTTATTCATATCAAACAAAATAAAAAAGAAGTAACATAAAACTTAGCATAAGAAATAAAACAAACAAACTTAAGTTGCTTATTTATCTTCTGAGCTTATTTATCTTATGGGCTCTGATACCAACTAGGGTACGGTGTACTGTGTACGGCGCTGGTGCGCGCTCTGCGCGCTGTTTACTCAAATCCAGGTGGTGTTGCAGGTGGTCCATATGGTTATATATATATATATATATATAAATGCTGAGGTGGTCCAGTCACATTAGCATCGATCCTATAGGGTCCTGGGTGTGGGAAAAACAACAGAAACCTATTTCAACAATATCAATGTCGCAATCTCATCGGGATGCATTTGGTTCTACTACTCTCCATATAATGGATCTCTATCCAAAACTATTTTACAAATCCTTCGAGTCACTTTTATACGTGTGACCCATTAGGTTCCTAGTTATGTTGGCCACTTAGATTAACACTTAATCCAAGCAAGTCATGAGTGACATCTAGCAACACATCATGACCCCCAATTGACCGAAAAGTAAGTGGTTTGACAACCGAACCAATGCTTGTCACGAACCATCTCATGAACCCTCCCATAGACAATTGCTATGCAATTCATCCTTTCACCATGCTATACTCCACTTAGTTATGAGTATGGGAAAAATGTCAACTTTCACTAGACTGACTATGTCAAATCTAGTCCAAGTGATATCAGTTATCGTCATGGGACTCATTACTCTATATGTCAATGAAGACAATCTTCATGACATATGTACTTCGACCAAAGATTTCCAAGTAACCGTGGGTATCATCTTTCGCTATCACAAAAGTGGTGAATCCTCTATTGGCTGCTCATTTACCTTTGAATACCTCAAGCTGTACCTAATCACCACCCTATGAGCGACCTCTGCAAGGCAACAAGGAATGAAGTCAAAGAACATATTAGCATCCAAGATATCCTTGAGTATCTCAAGTCTAAAGATACTTGCACCATATGATGAGATTATTACTGACATTAGAATAGGACATCCATGTGATGATCTCATGGTAGTCATCCAATGTACTTACTATATCTAATATGCATCCACATCTCAACTCTAAACATCTCATGTTTACGAATTCTGCTTGATCAAATCAAGGAGTTTGACATGTGTTAGAGTATCCAAATTAACAATGTTTAATCTCATTAATCCTATGACTAGGGATAATTTAGATACTGACATAATTGCACTTGATAGGAATCTCAACAGTATAATCACATCATGATTTCCTTCATACTATGTCATATATTATGGACTTCATTAATTGGCTTATAGATCAATATCAATTCACAAAAAATGAACACCCAATTAATGAAATATGCCTTCCTTTATTATTAAAAAAAGTTTGTTCATAACTTTATACAAAACGCGCTAAAGGCGATCACTTTTAGGGCACTACTCTAATAAATCTCCCGCTTGACCTAAAGCTAATCGCCTTGGTATCTAATACCATAGGCGAGTGCATGAGAATTAAAGCTATTATGTGACAATGGCTTCGTCAACGAATCAGTAATATTTTGCTCAGTGGGAATGCTCTCTATCTGTACATCACCTCGACCAATGATCTCCCTGATCAAATGTTATCTGCGGAGTATGTACTTAGATCGTTTATGAGATTTGCCTGCGCAATAACCCCATTATTGTCACAATACAACTATATGGGCCCATCACTGCTAAGAAACACACAAGTTTAGTAATAAACTTCTTGATCAAAATTGCTTCCTTTTCTGCGTCTGAAGTCGCAATGCACTTTTCCTCGATTGTTGAATCAATAGTCTTCTCTTGTTTGGAACTCTTCCAACTGACCGCCCTGCCATTTAGTGTGAATATATAACCTGGTTGGGATTTGGAATCATCCTTATTAGATTGAAAACTGACATCTATATGCTCGCTCACTTTTAGATTTCCATCCACATATATCAAGAAAACATCCTTAGTCCTTCACAAGTACTTGAGGATGTTCTTGATAGCTACCCAATGGCCCTCACTAGGATCTGATTAATATCTAATCATAACACTTAGAGCATATGATACAACGAGTCTCATACATAGTATAGCATATATGATAGATCCTTCTGCAGATGCATATGGGATCATATTCATGTGCGTCCTCTCATCTTGTGTCTTAGGACACATAGATTTTTGGGAGTGTTATCCCATGAGTCATAGGAAGATACTCTCTCTTGGACTACTCCATGCTAAACCTCTTTAGCATCTTGTCTATGTACGTTGATTATGAAAGACCAAGCAATCTTTTCGATCTATCTCTATAGGGATATAAGTTGCTTCACCGAGATCTTTCATGACAAATTGTTTAGACAATCGAATCTTCACATATTGTAACATAGAGACCTCATTTCCCAGTAATAATATGTCATCTACCTATGGCACAAGGAATACAATTGTACTCCCCCGAACCTTCTTATACACACAGGGTTCATCCGAATTTTGTGAGAGACCAAACTCTTTGATTATCTCATCAAAGTGGATATTCCAACTCATAGAAGCTTATTTCAATCCATAGATGGATTTCTGAAGCTTACATACCTTTTTTTCATCATAGGAGATGGCCCTCTGGTTGTGTCATATACACATCCTCGGTTAGATTTCTATTTAAGAAAGCTATCTTCACATCCATTTGCCATATCTTATAATCATAATGAGCGGCAATAACTAGGAATGTCCTAATAAATTTAAACATTACTATTGGGCTAAAGGTCTCGTCGTAGTCAATTCCTTATCTTTGATGGAAACCTTTGGCCACAAGCCTTGCTTTATAGGTAATCACATTACCATCCATGTCGGTTTTCTTTTTGAAAACCCATTTACACCCTATGGGTTTTATTCCTTCGAGTGTCTCAACCAAAGTTCATACTTGGTTTTCATATATGGAATCCATTTCTACTTTCATAGCGTTAAGCCATTTCTCAGACTCTTCATACATGGAATCCATTTCTACTTTCATAGCGCTAAGCCATTTCTTAGACTCTGAACTTTTCAGAGCCTCTTTATAGGTAGTAGGCTCATTATCTTCAATGAGCAATACGTCATTCTATTTAATCATGAGAAATCCATATCTCTCCAGAATAGAGAGTATCATCTAGTTTAATTACAAGCCCACTGGGGAGTGAAAAAAATAAGTGCCTACGACTAATGCTCGCCCTATTGCCCACGCGTAGGTCTAATTCTCCCTTCATGAGTTGTCTATTGTCCTTGAGGCCCTGCATGTCATTACATATGTATGAGCCAAAATCAGTATCTAATACTTATATGTTATTATCATAAACAATATTAACCTCAACGATACACATACCTGAAGGAGCCAAGGCATCTAATGCCTATTTCTTCTTCAAGGAATCCAGATAGACTTTATAGTTTTGCTTCTAGTGGCTAGTCTTGCCACAATGGAAGCAAGTTCCTTTCAGTGCAGTTTCTTTAAGTTTCTTTTTATCCGCACTTTCGTTTGGTTTCTCGGACCTTTTTTTCTTTAGATTCTTTTTTCTTGTACTAGAAGAAGAAGAGTCCACCACTACCACTAGCTTATTATCCTTCTTGATTACTTGCTCTATTGTCTTGAGTAGATTGATCAACTCAGGGATTATCGTTGAGATTTAGTTCAGCTGATAGGTCAACACAAACTATGAATAACTATCAGATAATCCAACCAAAATTAAGTAAACATTTAATTCATAGTCTATATAACAAACCCAAGGTGGCCAACCTCTTAATATAACCATTTATCTTTAGTGCATATTGCACTGCAGATATCCCCAGAGTCATTTTAGTCGTGAAGAGCAACCTCAAGGTCTCGAACCTTTCAGAACCAGCTTACTCATCAAAAAGCTCTCTAAGATGAAACACTATGGTATTAGCATCCATTAAGACTTATGTTGCTTTTATAGCTCTTGTGACATAGAGGCTAGCATAATTCAGGTAGCGAAATCGCTATCTTTAATATGTTTACGATATGCTCTCTGATCCTCATCAGAAGCATCAACAGTAGGGGGTCAAGAAGTGGGACATCTAGTACATAGCCTTGCTCTTTATATATGAGAAAAATTCTTAGATTTCTCAGCTAATTAAGAAAATTGTGTCCAGTCAATTTATTAGAATCTATAAGTAAACGCAAATTCACACTAGAAGACATCTTCAATCAACCTAAATGTGAAGAGAGAAAGAATGTTAGAATATCAATACATGCATGATCATAAGGACTTGCATGACATGCATATAACTCCCACTAGTTTCAAAGAATCCATAGCCCTCACTACGAATCCAATAAAAATTATAAGAAAGTGTCCTAGTGGGTTGATATCCGATATTACTAAGAACGGCTTTGGGTTTATCAAACAAGCCACCTTAGGTCAATCGGTAGGTATCGGTCATATCCATTGTATCATAAATGCAACTATCGTATAGTGCTATCAAATCGTGATTTATGCACACACATTGGGTTATCAACTCTTGATGTACGTACATCTAATGTATGCTACCCAATTGTGCCTCTGTCTACGTTGATTTTGAGTTTACTCAACAAATCAATGCTTCTAGTGAAAACGACCCATTAATCCGAAAATTTAATTTCCATGGTTCGAACATATCTGTATAGAACGGGCTTGAGTTTACCCAACAACCCTAACTCCAAAAGAATTTTGGTTCTCCCTATATTAATGACTATAATTCCACGACTTAGATGAGATCAATGACTATAATCCTATGACTTAGATGAGACTAGAGTATGAAATTCCTCACACATAATATGAAAACTAATGCTTTCCATTAATATGGGGAGAACCAATTTTTTTTTAAAAAAATTAAGGTTGTGACTATATGAAACGATTTAAGACATTTCATCAATCACATTGAATCTATATCCATAACCATCCATCATCCCACCTAACCAACCCTAACATGCATTCTTTAATGCAACCATCTCACAAGGTTTTCTTCCATAGGTTGTGACGTGTTATGCATCTAAAGATTTGACGTTCGATTCAACTCTTAAACTGAATTTTTTTTCTATTGTTGGCATTGACTAATTTCTCAATCCGTATGTTTTCAATTCCAATTCAAAATATCAATATACCAAGCGTAATACCCTTTACTCTGATGTACCAATTAAACACTTTAATTGTATCATGCTTGCCATATCTAGTCATACTAGACATGAAATACTCGAAATAGATTAATACAATATTAATCTCTTAGATTTCCAAATAATTTGAGAACAATTAAACTATCACCCTAAGTATGTCTAGGTAGTCCCCACTTCATCAAGACTACTTCGGCACTTGTCATATAGCTTGTGATAGCCAAAACAATCAAGACAACTGAATATACCAACAAGATGCTAATGTGACATATTTAACATCCCAAAATTGTTTGGAAACCTAATTTTAAGAAAATCAGTTTAGCAAGCATACAACATCAAAGTAACATATTTATAATCACATAAAAATGATCCGATGCATTGAAACTCAAAAGCACACTATCACCACTTCAAACAAAACATGTCCAACAGTTTTCTTAAAAATGTTCAGTTCTGTCTTTTACTTGAAAAAAATCAATGAAAAAATTTCAATAAATGCTGGGAAAATTAAAGAGAATATAACATGTTCCCAAAATATTCCATGATTTTTTTCAAAATTTATTTTCGAGAAAAACTTAACCAACCTTAGTAACCAAGCCAATCCAGAATTTTTGTTCCTCAACACAAACATTCCCAACAACACACAAGAAATTATCAAATAAATATTAAATCACCTAAAAAACATTTTTCCATGTTCATAGACATTTATAAACATCTTAGAAAGAGGGTGGTAAAATAAAATCCCAAAAAAATTTCTAGAATTTATTCTTGAATTTGCAAGCATGCTTGTTCTTGTAATGTGCATAAACACAACAACTAGAACAGTAGGGAATTAATTAGCCAAAAAATATCAAATCACACTGATAAATTTTTTCCTTCCACAACCACATTTAACAACATCTCATGAGCAAATATAGGTAAGAAAATTTCAAAATCAATATCTCTATACTGATTTCGATTTCAACACAATCAAAATGCGCAACTGTCATAACCAATCAGTAGCATCACACATGTTATGGTTTCTCCTTTATACAGGGCACAAATGGCTCTAATACCACAGTAGGAAAATCCCAATGCATGCATTATATATGCGCAGTGTGGAAAACAAAAAAATTATTCTGGGACTTTCGCGAAGTCCAATATCATGTGCCTATACAAGGAAATACTATTAAACCTAGCTAAAATTTTCCATTTCACATACATATTTATAACACACACACACACACACAGGAATTCATGGCATTTACAAAATTCAATCATTTATATAAGAACTATGTACCTTGTGTGTAGTCTTCTTCATTCTTCGATCTTCTACTTGTTAGGTTATTGCAAACCACAACTACCAAAATAGACCATCTCCAGTGGTATCCACGCAGAGATCAGAGAAACTAACTGAATCAAACTTTTTGATCCGAAAATGGCTAGAATAAAGACAAGAGTGCTAGCTCTCTTCTTTTTTCTATAGAGAGCAAAACTATGAAAGAGAATGAAGAGAAAGAAGATGAGAAAGATGAGGAGAATAATATAAGAATCATGAAGATTGCTTACTTAACCACTTTCATGATTATCTAACCATTTTCATGATTATCATCATCTTACTTGCTTTTTGTTTTCCTCTTTTATCATTTAAAGACAATAAATGCATCACCTTTTAAAGAAGCCTCTCTCATCAAACCACTTACTTTACTGTTAATTGGGGATCATGATGTATTGCTAGACTCCGCTCATGAATTACTTGGATTAAGTGTTAATCTAAGTGGCCAACATTATCGAGAACCTAATGGGTCACACATATAAGAGTGACTCGGAGGATTTGTAAAATGGTTTTGGATAGAAATCCATTATATGGAGAGCAATAGAGCCAAATAGATCTCAATGAGATCGGGATATGTCCCGATGAGATCAAGACATTGATATTCCTAGTCACACCACATACCCGTGACTAGCGATCGCAGGTGTGACTCGTTTTTTTTAATAAATAAAATTAACTAAAAATAAATAAAACATCAAAATCATGCAATTATATGGGTTGCCTTCCATTAAGCGCTGCTTTAATATCTTGTACTTGGATGACCCAAATAGTCATTCTTGAAATGGATTGCTTAAATTGATGGATTCTACAATTTTCTTTCTAGTTGCTCCTTCCAAATATGGTTTCACCTAATGGCCAACCTTAAAGGTTTCTTTTGTTTGGGGGTTCTCCAATTGCTCGGCTCCATATGGAAAGACCTTGATTACTTCAAATGGCCTATTCCACCTTAATTATATAACATAACTTTCACGCTAGGTATGAGGAACTTACCTACAGGTCCCTTATCATGAAGGCCTTTAGTTCTTTCCTTGTAAATTTTAGAATTCTCATAAGCGTCACTCTAGAGTTCATCCAATTTCGAAATTTGAAGCAAACATTCCCAGCCTCCAACATCCAGATTTAGGTTCATCATCTTGATTGCCTATAGTGCCTTATGCTCAACCTCGACCAATAAATGGTAGGCCTTCCAAAAAGCAAGTCGATAAGGGCTCATTTCGAAGATGGTTTTGTAAGCCATGCAATATGCCTATAGTGCATCATTTAATGTTGTTGACCAATCCTTCCATGATGGGTGCATAGTCTTCTCCAAAATCCCCTTAATTTGTTTGTAACTTATTTCCACTTGTCTAGAAGTTTGTGGATGGTAACCCTGTGAGTTATGTTATATTTATTCATGAGCTTCTCAAAAAGCTTATTGCAGAAATGACTTCCTCCATTTCTTATGATTGCATGCAGAATCCCAAACCTGCTAAACATATCTTCCTTCATAAATTTAATAACAACATTAGCATCATTAGTTTAGGTGGGTATTGCTTCTAGCCATTTAGACAAGTAATCAACAAAAATAATTATATATTCAAATACACAAGATTTAGGAAATGCACCTATAAAATCAATGGCCCAATCATTGAATAATTCAATAGTCAATTGGTTAGTTAGGGGCATTTCATTTCTTTTACTTATATTTCTGATTCATTAGCATTTATCACATTTCAATCAAAGGAAATGAGCATCCTTAAAAAAGATAGGTCAATACAAACTACTTTGAAGAATTTTAGAAGTATTTTTCCTCCCTCCAAAATGGCCTCCACAGTGGAGTTCATGAAAAATGGTCAAGACACTTACTAGGTTGTCCTCTGGAATGCACCTCCGAATGATTTCATCTTTGCAAATTCGGTAGAGGTATGGATCATCCTAAACGTAATACATGCTTAAGTGAAGGAATCGTTTCCTTTCTTAAGAAGTCATGTTAGGTCTCAAAATGCCACATACAAGATAATTCACATAGTCAGCATACCAAGGAACTTTACTCACAAGAAATAATTGCTCATCACGAAAGTTCACAACAATCGCATAATTCTGTTATTATTTAAGAGTTTCCAAGTTAGGATTTATTCTAGACAAATGATCCACATCAACATTATCATTTCCTCTTTTATCTTTTATTTCCACATCAAACTCTTTTAACAACAAAATCCATCTAATTAACCATAGTTATGCATGTGTTTTGGTCAAAAGATATCTAAGAGTTGCATGATCAAAATGGATTATGATATTTGACCCTAAAAATAAGGTCTAAATTTTTTTCCAATGCAAAAATCACAACCAACAATTCTTTCTCAGTGGTTGTGTAATTCAGTTATGCATCACTCAAAGTTAAGGTTGCTTAATAAATCACATGTAAAGATTTCTCAAAATTTTGGCCCAAAATAACTCTGCAACAAAATCAAAAGCATCACATATAATTTTAAATAGTAAAGACCAATCAGGAACTACAATAATCAATGCAGAGATAAATTTTTCTTTAAAAACATTAAAGGCATTTAGGCATTCCTTATTAAAATCAAAATGGGCATCTTTGCTAACAGTTGGCACAAAGGACGACTTATCTTAGAAAAATATTTGATAAACCTCCTATAAAATCCAACATGTCCTAAAACACTTCCAATAACCTTAACAGAAGAGGGTGGTAGAAGCTTTTCTATAACTTCAATTTTAGCCTTATCAATCTCAATTCCCCTTTTTTATGCAACATGACCTAGGATTGTTCCTTGTTTCACCATAAAATGACTCTTTTCCTAACTTAAAGTGAAGTTGCATTTTATATATCTTTCAAGCACACAAGTTAACTTATTTCGTCATTCATCAAAAAAGGTACCAAAGATTAAGAAATCATCGATAAATACCTCAATCATGGTTGAGAAAATTGAAAACAAACACCTTTGAAATGTTGTAGGCACATTACATAGCCTGAATGGCATCCTCCTGAAAGCAAATGCCCTAAATAAACAAGTGAATGTTATCTTTATTAGTCCTCAGGAGCAATCGATATCTAGTAATAAATTGAAATACCATTAAGAAAATAATAAAACTCATGTCTATAAAGTTTATCCAACATTTTATCAATAAAAGGGAGAGGAAAATGATCCTTTATGGTTGTCGCACTTAGTTTCCTATAATTAATACTCACTCTCCATCCAGTGGTGGTCCTAGTAGGTACTCACTCATTCTTATCTTTTTGAATGATAGTAATGCCGAATGTTTTAGAACCACATGCATTAGGCTCGCCCACTCACTATTCACAATTGGATAAATCACTCCCTAATAAAGCAATTTCAAAACTTCCTTCTTAACTATCTCCCATATATTAGGATTGAGTCCTCTTTGGGTGTCTCTTACTAGTTTAGCCCCCTCGTCTAGGATAATCCTATGCATGCATATGGAGGGACTAATTCCCTTAACGCCACTCAAACTCCATCATATGGCCCTTTAAAATCTTTTCATCTCACTCAAAGTTCTTTCTTCTTGATCAACATCCAAAGTCGACGTAAGAATAGCGGGATATCTTTCCCCTTAACATAAAAACACATACTTCAAATTTTCAGGTAACTCTTTCATATATACTTTTGATGGAGTTGCAATATTCTCTTCATTGGAGGCCATCTCTAAGAATTTGCCAAACTCTCCTCCCGTAACACTATCTAGAAATTGGTAGCACTCATCAAACTCTTCAACCAAGTTTAAATCCTTTGTTTTTTCTTCCTACAAGGCAAAATAAAATCTGCAGCATTAATATGATCAACAAGAGAACACTCCTCATAAACAACAGTAGTAGGGATAGGTTTAACGTTAAAGATAAAAAATACTACTACTTCTCCTAAAACAATCATGGTCAATTTCCCATTCTTCACATCAATTGAAGTGTTGGTGGTGACCATAAAAGGTCTCCCAAGGAGTATGGTTTGCTCATTTTCTTGCTCCTTTATTTCCTCCATGTATAAAACCATAAAGTCTACGGGTACAATTAATCCTCTAACCTTCACTAACATATCTTCCATTATTTCTTTCAGATAATGGATTAACTTATCAGCTAATTCCAAGCACATATTGGTAAGTCTTAATTATCCTATATCTAATTTCACATAAATAGAATGAGGCATTAGATTTGTACTTGCTCCTAGGTTAAACATACTCTTAACTTTCTCACCATTACCCATCGATAAATTCATAATGAAACTCCCTGGATCTTTCAATTTGGGAGGTAACTATTGTTGAAGGACCACACTTGTTACTTCAGAAACTATCACTATCTCATGTAATGCAAACTTCCATTTTTGGTGCTTAGTTCCTTGAAGAACTTGTAATAGCCGGTTTCCAAAACTTACTGAGGGTTAGAATGTTAGACTTTTGAGTCATATCATTTTACAATTTATGAGATGCATTTCATTCATATGCATAACATGAGCATATACACACATGAATGTTGATTTAGAAAACATTTCAAAGATAGCATATACACTCAATTGACATGTTCCAAGGTATGAAAGGTTTAAAATGATAATGATTTGGTTGTGTATTTCTTATGTCTTGAATCTTGGTTTGATGGATTATAATTTGTAATTAGGAGCTAATTGTTACTATTGGAAAATTGATTAATTAATATTTACATTTGTTCTAGGAAAAAGTCAAGTGGTAAGACAATTTAACACATGAAAATTTAAGATGACTAGGCCTATAAAATAAGTGACACACAGTAGTAGAATTTAATGACAAATGGTTTAGAGAATTGGGTGATAAATGGCCTAAGATATTGATAACATTTGGCAACTTATATAGAGGATAAGTGGATTGCATGCATATTTGACAAATGTCATTATAAAATAGGGACACCTATCACCTAATGAATTAAACTAATGCAAAAATTGTTTCTGTAACCTTTTTTCTTCTCTTCCCCTCTCACCACCGAAAAACGCACACACCCTCATTATTTTTAAATTTTTTGCTTCAATTTTATTCATCACCATTCAAAATCTTTACAAAATTATGCATCAAGAAAGCTATATTCTGCTAATTTCTTCTTGTTGCTAAAATACCATTCTACATCCACCATGTTCTTGGAATTGTGCTTGCATGCATGGAAGGCTATGCTATCTTGATAATTGAGGAGGCAATTGAACTGATCAAGTAAGTGAAGGACTAATCTCTGTGAAATATGGTAATAGAACTAAATGATGATTGAATTGGACATGGATTGATTGTAATATTAATGTTAAATGACTGCGGGAAAATGGTGCATGAATGGTAGTTTCTATTCTATTTAGCATATATGGAAAACAATAGTTTATAAGCTGTTAAATAAATGATATTGAGTTAGAAATTGAGATGAAATTGATGAGGAATTGAGTTATAATTCAAGTATAATTGAGGGATAATTAATGGACTATTATGAAGGTATTTTCAATTTGATATGAAAGAGTTTTCTTTTAAATATGGAAAAAATGGGGATGTTAGTGTATGTGTAAGAATGATTGTTAGTGACATAAATGAATAGAATTTAAAGAGTTTTAATGTAACCAAGATGGAAGTTATATTAACATGAATTGAAGTAGCTTTTGGGAGTTTAAATTTTGGAAAATTTGTAGTGTTAATGATGATCCTAAATAGTAGAAATTCATGGAGAATTGAGGGAAATTGGATAGTGCACATAGGGGCACTCATCCCACGATTATGGGATGGTCCCCTATAATCGTGGCCAAAGCTTTGAAATGATAATTTCTGTTTTGTGAATTTGTTGAACCAAATGAAAATAAGTCCCTCTACATTGGTATAACTGGACTTGATTCAAATTTGAAATGAACCTAGATTGTTGCTTAATTAATTGGCTAAGGGTTTGATAAGTTTAGGTTGTTAATTGATGTCATTACTTAATGAATGTATTGTTTTGATATCAATGTATTTAAATCTAGAAATTTTGAGTTATTGAAGGAATAATGGTTTTCTTATGAATGGAAGTATGATCCAAAGGAAATGAGTAAGGTGTATTAGGTATAAGTGAATGAGAATTGGGAAATTGTGTGAATGTATATTGCTAGAAAAGGTTGATGAATGTATGATTGATGAATTTAGAGTGATCAAACTTACTCAAGGTATAAACCTGAATGCAAAGTGGTAATATACAAGCTATAATAATTGAATGGTCAAGATTTCTTATTAAGAATACATACCCAGAAAGGTTAATTGAGCATGCATTGAACATGACATGTATACATGTGCATGATTGTATATTCATATGATTGAACAAATTAGTGATTATGAACTATATGTGTATTGTTTGACTATAGACGCACAAGTTGATGGCCAATATCTAGACATTGCCGGATTATCAAGGCAATAGCTATTTTGGAGCATATTGTTAGTTAACCTTGATGTGTAAACTCAATTATATATGCTTCTATTGATTTGTATGTGTAATGTGGAATGTATGAACAATTGAATAATGAATGCCAGACTTAGATCCAAATAATTTGATATATGACATGAGCACATTAAATGAAAAGTACTGAAAGAATGATATGTGAATTAATGCATCTCATTACATTGAAATGCATAATTAGATAAAGGAGTTATGATCGGAGTAGCCAATGTGTGAAAAAGAGCTTTAAGCTTAAGATTGTGCACAAAGAGCCATAAGCTTAGATAATAATAAGCCCAGTATCCACAATAGATACAGAATAGTAAATAAAATGAGCCCGATATCTACAATAGATATAGGATTGTAAATTGGGATGATAGGTACTCGATCACAACAAAACAAAATAAGAATGGAGTCACATATGCATTTGAAATGTTGGATAATGTGTTATACTTGCTGAATTAAGTTATATACTTGTCTTTATGTTCTGACTTGAGTGAGCACATCAATGATGGTTTGCTCATTGTATTCACAAACTCATCAAAATTACAATATTGATTTTCTGGTTCAAGGGAGATCTAGTTTCTAAAGCGATCTAATAGAATTATAGTATGATTATTTCGGGGATAAAAATGGCTCAAAGGTTTGGTTAGTTGATACCTGCAAAGTCTATATAGATTTCTTTTGTATTATCATTCCATGTTATGACACACATTGTCTCCAATGTGTAATTTTTGTACTATATGATTTACTAAGATTGAGTTCAAATTTGTTATGTATGATCTACTTGAATTTGGAATGTTAATGGCATATATGACCTATTATGATTATGAAGGAAATATGTGTTTGGAATGTTTAAGTTATATTGATGCCTTAGACTACGTTAAAGTGATTATTCTAGCGTACCATTTCTGTAGAGTATATTCTCGACTATTCGTGGATATGAACAGGCATATGTGCTATGGGTATATTATGTTATAGAACTTCACATAAGCTGGAATGTTCCTGATCATATCTAAGAATGGCAAATTAATATTAACTTTAGAAAGCATGTTGTAGAGAACATAAAATTGCTTATCTTGTTTTAAGTCCTTAAGGTGGTTTAGATATGAAATTAATGGTCTATAAGGTTTAGTCACCCTATACAATCTCAGTCCTTCATCACCCTTGGTTGCATGCTCGAGTTTTTCACCTCCCTGAACATGACTTAAAGAGTCATTCCCATTGCTTTCCTCATTTTGCGTATCTTTTCTTTTGATGAGGTTCTTCTTTTCTTAATAATATACATTAAACATGTTGGAATGAATCTCAACATGATTATCAATCACCTTACCCATTCTTAGAATCGTAACAACCTTGGTTTGTTCAGGTTTACTGGGCAACTTTCCTTTTTGATTTCCATACATTTGAGTAGTGAGTTCCCCACTTGAGTCTTAGCCCTCTTTACAGAAGCTTCCAATGAATCAAAACTCTTGTTATTCATCTCTTGATTTTGAACGGTCGTTTGAATGAACGCATTGAGGCTTTCCTACAAAAAAGGCTTTCTTGTATGTTATGATTTGAAGATTGCCCTTGGAATTGATTCTACCTTTGAAAATTCTGATATGGTTTTTGGGGCTACATTAGTGGGTTGCTGGACATCCAAGAGAAATTGGGGTGGTTTCTCCAGCCAAGGTTATAGATGTTTGAATATAGATCATTCCATACCCTCGATTAAAAAACATTAAGTGAATTTGCTTGTTCTTCCTCACCTATAAAAGATTGAAAAGAATACGAACAAACATTAGCTCCATGATCAAAATTTCCATATACACCACATACCTCATGATTCGGAGCATATTGGGATTGTCTGATGGTTAGCATTTTCACATGCTTTGTGAGCTCTGCCAATTGCATAGTCATTTCTTGATTTGAGTTCACTTCATAAACTCCAATTCTTCTCCCTCTCATACTCTTTTATTGAGAATTGGCCCCCAACATTTCAAAGATCTCACATGTTTCTTTAGACAGCTCCTTTTACTACATTGTCCATCGTGTACTGACATTGTTGTGTCAATCCATCATAAAAGAATAGGTTTTGCATACGAAGTTGGAAATGATGGTGTGGACACTGTATTAGTAGAAGTTTGAAGCATTCCCATACCTTATGGAATGGCTCTCCCTCCATCTGAGTGAAGGTAGCTATCTTCATCTGTAACGTAGAAGTTTTATGATAGGAATAGAACTTTCCTATGAATTTATTATACACTTCCTCCCATATAGTCAACCATGCCTTGTTCCAATCCTTCAATATATATAGGAAACACCTCATCCTAAGTTGATCTTCATTTAGACCATATAATGGGAACATCTAGAGAGTAGTATAGAATTCTCAAATGAAGTTTAAAGAGTCTTCGTTGGGAACCCAGTAGAAAGATGACAACATTTTATAGTGGATACTCTTTAACTCATAGTTTCTGGTTACATCTTTCAAAAAGATGCATGAAGTGGAAATACTAATTACTGGTCTAATATGCTCCTTCATTATTGGCTGCCTTTCACCTATCTCTTGATCTTCTAGTTTATGTCCCTTAAGATTGTCTTTAAAGTCCCATGGAAGTCTTAATATCTAATGTACGTTGTCAATAAAGGGAGCAAGTTTGCCTTCCTGAGATCTCCTTCCTTACATAAACCAAATAAAAACAATAGTGAATTAATAAGAAATTTACTAAAACAACTTAATGAAATAACAGAACAAAAATGTGTTCATGAACAGACAAAACAATCAAAATTAATTTAAGTATAAATGCTAAACACCCTCCCTAGTAACAACACTAAAAAAATTGTTGTCCCAAATTAAGTTCTAAAAATTATATAGGCTATCCTACTCACAAGTATATACGGTAGTTGTAGTGATTACCCAAAGTCGTCTCCTATGTAGGTGAAATTGGTTCACTTAAATTAACCTTAAATAAAAATGAAATCAAATGAAATCCTAAACACTCTATCCCGATTCATTGAGTTAAGGTTTTAAATAAATTGAAAAAATTAAACTGAAAAGTATAATGATTCAATTGGAAGTGAAGATGAATAGATTAATCAAAACGAAAAACTTTTGAGAATTAATTTCACTAATTTAATCTCCTATGCATGATTAAGGGAAATGATTGGATAGTT
>JANIHY010000210.1:40285676-40304635 GCA_027479065.1 Erythroxylum brevipes
TGACATAATTGCACATGATAGGAATCTCAGGAGTATGATCACATCATAATTTCCTTCATGCTATGTCATATATCATGGACTTCATTAATTTGATTAAAGATCCAATCAATTCATAAACAATGTTCATGAACATCAAATTAATGAATTATGCCTTTTCTTTATTTATTCATTCAGTCTGCATACGACTGTGAATAAAACGCGCTAAAGGGGATTGCCTTTAGGGCACAAATAAACAGTACCGACCTTGAACAAGTCGACTTATCCAATGTACAAGTCGACTTATCGGTACCGAGCAAGCATAAGTCGACTTACACATGGTACAAGTCGACTTACCACTTACACCTTGACTCTTTTTCACTCGATCTCTTGCTCATCACTTGAATATGTGAAGGACAGTAGGGGTGAGCTTAAAACCTTGTGGGTAACAAGTTTATAATAGAGAATAAGCAAAATCATTGAAATGTTCATTTGTCGTAGAAAATTCATATTGAATTCATGAAACGCATATTTCTCAAATTCTCAACCAAATTCACAATTCTAGCACAAAACTCATAATTAAAACATCATCACATAAACATAGCATATACATTTAACCATCAAAGCATAACACCCAATTATGCACCATTCTTGACAATTCAAAGATGCAATGTACAAATAAATGGCTCGAGAATTCTATGGAACAAAATGGAGAAACCGAAGTTTGCACCATGAACAAAATGAATCCATTTTTTGAGCTTATATGACACAAGCAGGTAGCCGGGAGAAGGCTCTTGTCAACATACATGTGAAGAACGAAATGGTTCCACTCTTACCCAAACAAAAGCATATATTCATGCTCAAATCATTTCATCATATACTCATACTTTCATGCTTTTTCTTCTTTCTGTTTATACCAAATGCCATGATATTTTTCAAGGCATACCATAAAATGTTTTAATGCATTTCCATCTTCATTTTGCAATTCATCAACAAAATTCATATACCAAGCATGTAAAGATTTCTCAAATCATTCAAATAGAAATCATGCAACATTTATAAAAATAATTGAAATCATTTAACTCTCTTGCTTTTGAAAACATAGTCTTGGCTCATTACTTAATTATAAACTTGTAACTGACCTTGAATTTCCTTGCTTAATACTTGCTCAAAGATGTCTCTCCTCTTGCTCCTTTTGCCTTTTTTGATTTCCTTCATCAATGGCAAAATTTCCCATTCAGTAGGGTTACAAATTGGAGACCCATAAAGCATATTCACTAAAATTGAGTCTAGAATACTTAAACTCAAGCATTTCCCAAGCTTCAAGAACAAAAACCTTTTAAAAATCCAAAAGATTAAGTAAGACCTTACTTTGAATCTTCACCAAATGATGAGCTTTATAGCTATAAAGAAAGCTCTTCTCTTCCTTTTTCTTTTTCTTTTCTTGAACAACCTCAAAATCTTTCTAGAAAGCTTAGAAAACATGAACCCTAGCTTGTTTTCTCTTCTTTTCTCTCCTTTCTGCTCTTCTCTTCGTATTTTCTCTCTTCTCCTCTCTCAATCACGTTTTTCTCTTCTTCAATTGCGAGACAAACATTTTTTATCCCACTTATACCCTTAATGAGTCTAAAATTTCCATTTTGCCCTTTCTTCATGCCTTATGGCTCTTTATCCTTTAGTAAACTACCAAAAATGCCCTTCATACAATACAATATTACTAATTTAATTCAACCAACCTATATAATAAAATCCTACTAACATTTACATAATTAATAAATCCAAAAATTAATCTATTAAGACCTCAAATTTTATTTAATTCATGCCTAATTCAATAAGAATAATAAGAAAAATTTCGGGGGCCAACAACATGAGCTGTAGGTGTAATAGTTAAGATGTCGATCTCACAAGGAATTAGTGAACTAGTTAAATCCTAACTTTGTATAAGGTTGTAAGAACATGATTTAAATGAAAATAAAGATAGCATTAAAATTTAAAAATTAAGTAAGGGAAAATAAAATTTTGAAATTAACACAAGTAAATCAAAATGGAGCACATCCACATAATAATTGAGATATCACCGCAAGACAAGATCAATGAATTATGAGAAGATGGGATTTATCTAGTCATTTTGCTACCTTAATCACTTTTGATGTAATTGATACTGATCCTAGAATTTCGAAGGGTTGATTACTCTCTCTCAAGATCTATTCAATTAACCTTAATTAATAATCAATAATTGATTCCTAAATTTTTATTTTGCAATATCTCGATTAACAAAAACAGCCCACATTCCAACTAGTTCTTAAGTAATCTAATAGACAATTGGGTCCTCACATGAGATGTCCCTTCATATGATTATCGATTTGATAATTGCATGACTTATTAGGTTGTTAACTCTCATTACCCAACCTAATCAAATTACTACTGACTTACTCTCTTGACTTATTGTCGACGTATAGGTAAACATAAATATCACAATACCTAAATAATATCATTAACATCAAAAGCAAATAAGTCACAAAATGATTCAAGATTCAATCCCAAAATGAAATTAGAGCATCATTTACAACATGTTCAACATTCTCAAACCCAAGTCATAGATCAAGATGAAGTAAATAAGCAAGAGAAAGTAGAAAAGAACTTGAAATGGTTAGGTTTGAGTAGTTGGATAGCAACTGCAGATGCTCCTCTTCCCTTCTCTCCTTCTTCTCTCTTCCTTATGTTCTTTCCCAAAGTGATAAATGGAGGCTCTCTTTCTAGGTCATTTCCCTTAGCTTATGTAGTCTTTTTCTAATTAAGGCAAAAACTAGGTTTTATTCAGGCCCAAAAGTTTAAAATAACTTGCAAAAAATTAAGTTCGAGAGGTTGGTTCATGTATGTCCATTCATAAGCCAGGATCGTGGCCCCTCAGACCACAACTGTGGCTTGGTAAAAGGATCTCTGTCACAATTATAGCCCTGAGTGCTCTGTCGGGCTTCATCCAAATCTTCTCCATTCTTTGATATATGATCTCAAATACTAACAAACACATCAAGACACCTCAAAAATAAAAAATTAAAGCTTAAGAGCATGCTCTAACCCACATAACACTCAAAATGTAAATATCTAACCAACTAACATAATTCTAAACCTAAGCATGCTGAATACATTAATTAACAACTAAAAACATACTAAAATGCCTATTATAACATCACACAACCTAAAATTATCATCATCCAAACTAAGTGTTTCTCCACTATGCTTTTAAGCTTAGCATATGTGTCAATCTGTGTAGATCTAAGTAACAAAAGTGAGACACAGGGATTATCTGTAGGGACTAAGGCTAACCAATAGAAGTAAATGTACTTTTAGAATGTATCTTTTTGGTTAAAGATGATTGTATATATAATTAAGGAGTTTGTAATATTTCTTTCGAATTATCATATAAATGTAAAGATGTAATACTACTCTTAAATGATAATGTTAAGTCATATGAAATTTTATAATATGTAAATGTAAAACATTGAAAAGACAAATGCGTGATGACAATCTTTATAAATGAATTGAAATGTATGCCATGAATGTATGTACAAAAATTTGGTTGTCATAAATGTGGATGGTTATAGGTTCTGTATAAGGGGTGTTACAAGTATAAAGATATGTTATTGACTAAGTAGATTCCAGAGTGAATCATATAACTTATTGGTTCCTTAGAGCAATAAGAGCTACCCAAATTTTATTTGAAATATAATAAGTAAGCTCCTTTAGGTTATTCTTATCGAACACAGTATTACCATTATAATCCATCAAAGATATAATCTTTCCTTTATTCCTTCTTCATTTGATAAGGTCATGAAAGACTTTGGAGTTAATTTCTCCCACTTGAATCCATATAATTACATAAAAATTTTTCTCATTTGGGAGTTGTAGATTTCTATAGTTGAGTGATATCTCTTTAAAGCTTCTATTTCATAAGCTTTAACATTGGGATTATCATGTTGTAGGTTAAGGGCTTATTGTACTATATTAATCTAATCAAAAGCATCCTTATTTTCCTAAATAAAGTGGCCTAAAAAAATTTTGGTGGGAATTTGCATCCTACATTATTAGATTTCATTCTTAGGACACATGTATAAGCTTATGTCCTTAAGAATTCTAATTATGTTGCTTCTGTGATTAATTCTTTGAGTTGAGGGTAGGTTAATAGATAATTAAAAATCTAAAAGGTACTCTTTTATTTACAATATCTTTTGTAATCTCATATTCAATTCATGAGTGGTTAGAGACCAAATTAGGACTAAAATGTGTTCAAATGAGAGGTAGTGATTTAATCAAGTAGTAATTAAGCATACATCTATCTAATTTTCTATTTAAAAAAAAAGTATTCTCATGCTTTATTTGTTGCTCTAGATATACAAAGCTCAAGTATATCTGATATCAGTAAGTCCAAGAGCTACATACAATTAGATAGTTCATAATGTCTAAATTAAGCATAAACTGGCTATATAAGGATTCAAAGGTAGATAGGTTACAGTTAAAGTAACCTACTAACATCCAGTGGGTAGTAATTCCAACTCCAATTCTCCTTAAATCCTTTTATAGAGGGAATCTTTGAAATTCCTACTTAGTGACACACATTACTATAATGAAGATGGGAGAATTTAATTGCCTCTACAGAAGTTCACAATGTAAAAATTGATCCAAGGTACTTCAGTTAACTAATTGCAAGATTGAGGGATTAAAAGCTACAATAAATCTACCACTAGGGTGGTAAGAATGATTACTTAAAGTAATCCAATCTTTATGTAGGAACCAAATCCCATTTCTATAGGAGTATTCTTTATTTTTGTATCCATGAGACCAATAAAATATGACTTCTTAAGTCCTAAAAGATCCTTAAGGTCCATCTATTTAGTTGAGTAGTTTGAGCCCCTAAAGTTCCATATCAAAACCTCTATTAATATGTGATATTATTACCCCTCTTCCTTCTAAATTTTATAGTATTAAAACCAATTTCCAATCTACTAGTCATAAGAGGGGGAAAATCATCCTAAAGATATTGTAAGACATCATTAGGAGTATTTTTCTTTGCCTCCAGGAGCTCTGAAGTAACTACCATAGAGATAGCTAAAGAATTTACAAGTTCTTCAGTTTCATTTCCCTTTTTTGGAAATTCAAGGAACAAAGGAATTATAGTTACAAAAAATATGGAAAATCTATGCTTTCTAGTTACAAGCTGGAATTAGGAAGATTCAAACTAGTAACCATCTTTCCCTTATGTTTGTAGACAAGTTCGCTATTACCACTCTTGCTATCATGGAAAACCTACACTAAAGGTAAATTTTCTAAATTAGCTACTCTTTACTCCTAGTCTTCTTCCTAAATATTCTGAAGTTTCTTTCAGGTTCTTTCCTTTAGAGAGAGTTGAAGGAGTTTTAGGATACTTACTTTTAATTGGTCATCTTTTTAGAGAGGACTTTAGACTCCTAGCTAGAGATTGCCAATATCTTAACCTCTATATTATCTATTCTTAGGACCAGAGGATGAATGACCTTATTTATGGTAGAGTTGGTATCTTGACTTAGAATTTCTTGGTTTTATTTCTCCAGATTTCCAAGGATAAGATAGCTTAATTAAGTCCTTAACTAACTCCACTTTGTCATTATATTTCATCACCTTTAAGGAATTAGGGAGTGTTCTCCCCAACTTAACTTTAATGCATATACGAGTGAAATCAATTCTCCTTACATTCATAATGTTCTTATCTATAGAAAAAGGGATCCCTAAAAGGACAATTACTTTATGGGTACTAAATGGATATGCACACATAGAGGGATAGTTATCAAACTGATTGTGTTTAGTGTAATACCCAACTCCTTTGTATTTAGAAAGAGGGATATGCCTTTTGATATACCAAAAACTAAGGTCCATTACTTTGAATGCATGTCCTGATGTCCTCACTAACTAAGGCATTATTAGGTCTTAGTTTTTTGCAATTATTGTTTTCCTATTGACTCGCCATTTAAAAAAACCAAGTATCTTATTAAGTAAACATCCCACTAAAAAAACGTTCCACTTTAGAGAACCCTATTGTTGGACCTATAAAGGAGGAGCAGTAGGAGCACTGACATCATCTGGGGGAATGTATTTAAGCTTTTTAAAGGATTTTGGATCACCCACCACTTTGTTCCATAAAGTTTTCATAACAAAAGATTCACCTTGAGGGTTAGCAGTAGTAGTTGGATGATGGCTAGAGGACATGAGAGGAGGAAGGAGGAGTGGAGGAGGTTTCCAAGGTAGAAGGGTTTAGAGGGTGTCCTTCCTTAATGACACTTTAGCTTTAATGGTAAACGATTAGTTAAAATAAGATAGACACGAAAAGAGGAAAGAGGGAGGGTTACCAAAAAAGGAAAAATTAGTACAAACTAGCTTGAATTGAGAGAGAAAGTAGAATAAGACACTAAAGAGATGGCAAAAAATTTCTCTCTCTAAAATTTTATTTCAAGTTTTTCCTTGTCTTCTAGAATTCTTATAAGTCCATAAATTTGAGCTTTTAGACCTCATTGGAATTATTTTATGCTCTTATAATTGTTACTTGAACACCTAAATGTTGTTGTCACCATTAACGGGAATAATTTATATTAGATTTTAAACAATGGGAATTAAAATTTTAAAGAGAAAGAAACAAAAGAGAGTAAACTAATTTTTAGGCTAAAATGAATATCAGTTAGAAGTTAAAGAAAAATGAGAAAAATGAGAAAACTAAAGGAAAAGAGAGGTGGAATTAATTTTTTAATGATTAATTCTATTTTACTTAATTTTTATTTTTTTGTTTAATTAGTTTTACTTATAATACCTATGAATGTAAAAAAATCTTGGCCTACTAAGTCTATATGGTTACAATAATTAAAAAAAACAATTCCATGCTCCTCATCAGTTATGAATTAATGTTTTTGGTGTTGGACTAACTAAAATCCAATAATATTTTTTTAGAAGGGAAATTTTGATATTATTTAGAAGATGGGAGAACTTATTTGAAGCTTTTGAAATATTTCAAATCTTACGTTTTGATTTAAAGTTAAAACGTGTTTAATTATTTTTGTCTTGCATTAAGTGAAAGGGATATATAAGAATTGAACAATCTTTATAACAAGGAAAAAATAGGGAGCCATCATTTTGTAGCGTTTATATCCATATTGGCTATTATAGACTAAAACACCCTCACATAACATAACATTTATTGGTTGATGTGCAAATATAATCAAGTCTATAATGGTATTGATGTCTATAAAGGCCACCAAAAATTTGGCCAAGTGGTTGCTAATAGATCATTTATCCTAAGATCGGTAACATTTTTTAGACCAAAGGAGCTTGAAAAACCTAAAGCCCAAATTATTTTTAAGATTGAAAATAGTATATGAGTTAACACTTCTTTTAGATAGATATTATACTACTATTAATATAATATATTAGGAGAGAAATTCAATAAGAAGCATCATCTTCTTTTAATAACAAACTCACAAAAAATTTAATTCATAATAATTCATAGTGAATATCATGTGGTTTATTAGTTATAGACATTAATAATCAATTCATCTACTATTTCATGCATAAAGAACTAATACTAGTATCATATAAGTAATTAGATTTAGTAATAATAATATCCTAAATGAATAAACATATGTATTATCATCTATTGATCCAAACATAAAGAATACTCTTAAATACCAACTACATGTAAATATGCAATCATACTCTAATAGATAGCCAAAGGTATTGATGTGGACTTTTAACCTAGGGAAATCTATTTTACTTTTTGTTACTAAGTGTTTAGATTGGTAATAACACATTGATGATATGCCAACTTAAGCATCATTTCTAAAAAGACATTTTAGCAAAGAAAAAAAGGATTAGGAATGAAGGTTTTTGGAATTATGAATATCCAAAGCTTTGCTCATTTTATTTCACAATCTAGCCTAATAGCATCACTAAAATTTTGTAGAGAATTATAGTAAAGACATTATACTTTTGCAAGGGTGGAAAAGAATTGTATGTTCAAAATACAATGAAAACGAATATGGGCCTTCAAGCATATTCCATAACAAAAGAAGATGGAATTTACACAACTTTTAAAATGAAAGTAGTATGATCACTCATTGTTTTTAAAAGTCATCATAAAAATCCAACTTTCCATATAAATAAATTTTGAAACAAAAATCATCTTTAGTTATAACTCCTTAAAAGAAAACGATGAATACTACAGCAAGTTGTAGTTCTACAATTACAAAAAAGATGTCTTATTGTAAGAAGTTGGGTAGTTAGGTGAGAGATAACTAATTTGTAAATAAAACAAAAATGGTTGGATTTTTAAAACATTAGTAATGAATGGTGTAGAAATAATGTTAGGTTGGAATATGAAGAAACAAAAACATTCAGCGTCACAAATTTATTTAACAACAAACTTTAAAAAAAGCAATACGATATATTGATCAATTCCTTTAATGTAAATAAACTCTTATTGTGAAGCTTAATCTATAGTCTATTAAAAAAATCAACAAATAAAGTTAGCCTTTCTAAATAATACTTTGCCTAATTCTTAACTTTGACAAAATTTACATAAACTTACATATTGTATTGAAATGTATACACTACTTACAATTACTCACTATTTTGCATCAAACATCATTATCTACATTTCTTTTATATTTAAAAACAACATTATTTAAATTATTTTTTAGGATTCTCTCTACTTATTAATCACCTACCTTAAATATCTGAGGAACATAGAGAAGATTGTATTATATGGTCTCCTAATCCGAAAGGGAAATTCACAAATAACTCTTGCCATAAGCTATTCACAACCAATACAAAATAAGTCCTTTAGCATACAATTATTTGGAAACAATCTCTATATCCAAAAGCTTTACTGATCACTTACTTAGTGATTAAGAATAGGCTCAAAATCAACAACAAATAGTTTGGAGCATATGATCCTACTTGTTTCCTTTATAAAGAAGTTGAGGAGGATAGGAACCATTTATACTTCATATGCATGTACTTTAAAGCAACATGAATCACAATCTTACACTTACTACCTATAGCTAACTACAATTTTGAATGGAATGAGACCTTGAGCATAATCACTAAACTCACCAAGTAAGGAAAACAAAATGGTTTGTTAGTCAAAATAGCATGCACAACCACCAATATGGGAATTGAAAAAGAAAAATATCAGCTAGCACTTATAGCAAACAATATGAGAAATTCACCCACTCTTAAAATAAAGAATATGTGGATGTTATATTGGTATATATCAAACTTTGGGATCAATCTTGTAATTTCAATTATGGTGAATGTAGACATTGTAACTCATTGTAATGTTGATCTAGCTTTTGTTAATGCTAACACAATTTCATTCATTTTCTAAAAAATAAATCATTATCTAAACCTTATATAACTATATAAAAAAATTGATTAAATAAGTACATGATTATTAATAAATAAATATACCTTTGTTATTAAACATTTCTTTATAATTTTCCATATTGATTGATGACCTTTCTTATATTCACATTCATTATAACTTTCAAATTATAAAAAGGAAAATATAATATCTAAAAATGGATAATTATTTAAATTATAAAAAAAATTGGCATACTAATAATTATAAAGTTTACCTTGAATATTTCTAGTACATGACTAACTTTTAACTTTCAAATTATAAAAAGGAAAATTTAAGATCAAAAGATGGATAGTTATTTAAATTATAAAAAAATTGGCATACCAATAATTATAAAGTTTACCTCGAATATTTCTAGTACATGACTAACTTTTAACATACATTAAGACTTAATTATAGATGATGGGATAACTAGCAAATCTCATACAATTTTGCATAATTAGATATTAAGCTCCCCTTAACTTTCACCAAATTAATATATCCAAATACTAACTAGTTGTAGTGCAAATATCAACTTCCAATTAATTGCCCAACTTTATTCCATTATAAGAAGTCATATCCCTATTTCCCTTTATAAATTCCTTTTAAAAACAAAACTAATAACTTTGTTGCTTGATGAGGATACACCAAAAGAAGCTAAAGCTAGTAATAAACTAGTATAATTATTCTTGAATTGATAATCAATGAACAAACCATACCATAACTATCTAATGATATTAGTATATGTTAGATGTCGATCACCATATAACTACAACAATAATATTCAATTACAACAAGCTTATATCTAGGATGTAAAACAACAGTAATTGGAATAATGTTACCATTCAACAATTTTCAATTTTCTCATCATTTTTTCCATTGATTCACATAATTAGAAGAAATGACCACTTTGATAATGTTAACTTCATTTGACACATATTATCAAAAAAAATGCAAGAAGTTGGATATTTTATGCAAGAAAACAATTTAGTGAAGTATTAAACTCCTTAAAGTTTTCACAAATTTCTTTTCTTAACTCTCATTGCTCATCTGTTGCTAAATAAGTATATTAAGAATCTTGTTGTCTTAACCTAATAGGTATATCAATATACTTAATTGTATTAAGAAAATTGAATGTTAAATTTCACCTTATTGGACAATTGTAAGGAATGCATATTTATCTTGTATTTTCTTCAAACTTCTCAAACCATTTAGTTGTTGCAATCTTATACACTACTTTATCTTATATTGCTTTTATTCCTTCTTTTATAATTTCCAACACATCCTTCATAATTATATTTAATATACATATACAACAATGCATATGAAATAGCCTCCTATACACCAATAAGCTCCTAACCTATAACTCACTATTAACTTTGTCAACTATAACATTGTTCATGCTATAATTGTCTAAAGTTATTATTGATAACTTTGTGTCGATGTTCCATTACATAAAATAATATAACAATTCACTCATAATTCTTTTGTTGGTATGAGGTGTTATGACATAAAATGAACCTACCATTTAGAAATAAAATCAAAGATCAATTATAAAAAATTAAAGAATAATATTTACCTTAAGATGCGAATACATAAAGTGTGACTGTTTCCAATGTAATATGATGTTATGGAAATATAACACTTCTTTTGATTTTCATATGCCCATATATATGATTTGATTGTGAGTCACTTACCATTAATTGACAACATCTTTAATGTTGAACTTTTACATGCATCATAATGTTGAACTTTGACAACATCTTTAATGATCGATATGTCCTTCCCAATATTATATTGAGTAGATATATTAAAATTCTACTTATGTAATAAAAATCCTAAAATTTATATGATCTTAAATTGAAATTGGATATTTATGCCTTATGATTATCTCTGTAAGAAAATTCTTGAATATTTCTAGACGATGGACTGTGGCATTCATTGGATCTTTTCCTTTCAATATATTAGGCATTAAAAAAAGTTTAACCTCCTAATACCATATAAAACTAAACATTAATTTGTATGCCAACATCAACATCATTACCAACAAAATCAGATTCACCTCTGTACTAGGTATTTGTAAATTCTTTCTAAAACCCTTAAGAAGTTGTTTGTGATAGATCAATTGGATCATGTCATTAATTAGGAATCAAAGATACACTATTTAACTATTTAATAGCCTATATTTAATCAACATTAAAGTTTCCTGTGAAATTTCTTTTTGGAATTTTGTTTAAAAATTTATTACCTAGTTTTAGAAATTAATTAGCTTATGTTTATATTGAATAAAGATTGCGCTAATAGATATTCTTGATGGATTACAATTTTTATGAAATAAAAGTTAATTAAATACATATAAATTACGAATATTTTTCTAACAAATTAAGAAAAAATTCCACTCATAATAATCTAAGTTTCAATTATTAATTAAGGAAAACAAAAAGATCCTAGCAATTAGTAAAGCGAAAGTCTACGTAGGCCAATTTATTGAGAGAATTGTTTGAGAATGCTTAATTTTATACATTAATCAATGGTTACATACACAATGATGGGGATGGACACTAGTTAGAATATAACTATTCCTACTAGCTTTCTTATAGAATTATAGAAGTGTAGTTAGTGTAGTATAATGACATAATTCAAGAACTAAAAAAATTAAGTAAAAATATAAAGAAAGTCTATCAGTGAAGCTTGGACATAAGCATAGACAATCTAAGCTTAATTGATTGCCTCATTTGATTATATTTGTAAAAATAGAAAGCATTTTAAACATCACCGGCAAAACTCACAGAGAGAACGCATACATTAACATTTAGAAATACTATTCGCTTCTTAGACAAGACTTAAATCTCAATTTATTAAAAGATCATAATCTTAGGTCTAATAACGTATCTAAGGAATATGCTTGAGTTGAATCTTCTTGAGCTGCATCAATTTAAATTGAATCTGCTAGAGAATCTACTGGTGAATCTGCTAAACTATAAGTGACTCTAGTGGAGATTCCTGATTTTGAAAAATGTAGTTGCTTTATTAGTCATGTTTCCCCTACCTCCCTCTTTGTTATCTTTTTTCCTAATTATTACTCTTCAATCTTCTTCTTACTTCCATTTTCGTCTAAAGGATCTTTCTGACCTCCTTCTACTTGCTTTCTTCATTGTTTCTAGACCTGCTCTTTTCTTCTTCGACTATCTTTACCTATCAATCAATACTTTTATCCATCAGCTTTTAACATGTCCTATTCATTTTTTAAACTTTTCCCACCTCTGGCTCATTCCACTCTAATTGAATATTTTTGAGTGTGTCAATTATAAATTACTACAAGTGCATGACATAGCTATCGCTAGTACCAGCAAATACAAATCGATCCCATAAGGATAGTTATTACTAATAGTGACCATTATTCTATTCTCTAGTATATGAATTGATTGATATTTTTAATTAAAAGAAAATAAACTTAAACAAATAAGATTAACAAAAAAAGATTAAATCAGAGAATTAAAGGAACCACTTAGTAAGTTATCGATATTAGGAAATTAGTACCTAGGTTTCAAATCCCCTTAAACCCTTAACAAATTAATCTTTTATTTTACCATTGTTTTTTAATTTATTAGATCATAGAGACTCCTATGGTTTGCTAATATCTGACTTTGAGTCTATTAACAACTAATCCTAAGGTTTTTAACCAAATTACTCAAGTTAAAATTTATAGGATTGCTTTCCTGAATTGTGAATACCTCTATTAGGTTTGACCTTAATCCAAAAGATTTATGTCATCTTATCTTTATGGTGCAATCAACTTCTTCTAATTATGATAGATCTATTCATAAACAAGATTTCTCAATCTGTATGTATGAATTTAGGCCAAATAAATAAAACATGTAATTGGATCACAATAAATCAATCAACCAATTTTATTAATAAAAGAATCAAATCATGTTACAGTGTTAAAATATGATTCATCTAACCTAAATATTGACGAGATGTTTAGTTACACATAATCAAACACAAAATAAAACATAAACTAAAAGAAAAAGGATTGATAACAATGGGTTCATAATTCTAAATATCCCTGATTGTCTTCTATCGAATATTCTTGCGAGGTAGAGGTTTGATCTTATATTCTAATGGAACTTTTGATAAACTTTTTGTGTTTTCCACTTTTCTATATCAAAATCGCTCCTTGCAAATGATCTCCACATCTTGAATCACCTCTTAAAGTTTGTTGTCCTTTTTTTTCCTTTTATATTAAATTCTAACATTTTTTCCATCAGACCATGCATAGTCAAAATGCTAAAAAATTATGAATCTGCATGGTTACAGAGAAGTGCACAGCCTGTTGCATGACAGTGCATCACTTTTATGCTTTGATTTTTTATTTTATGTCATTTTTTCATCCAAATTCTTCTCCTTTAAGTCTGTGAAGGCAATTATAGCCTACAAACACACTTAGAGCAAATTAAGTACCAAATATACTATAAAAATATAAAATATCAAGCAAAATACATCAAACATGGGTGTAAAAACATAGTCAAATATGCATCTGTCAAATATCTCCACACTTAAGCTCTTGCTTATCCTCAAGCAAACCATAATCGAAATTATAAATCTTACAACATCAATCCATCATCAATCTCAATATGTCCATTCATACTCTAAATCATCGTATCCTATTAAATCAAATTAACGTATAATTAGAATCAAATTATCCTAAAATTAACTTCAAAATTCAATATTAATAATAATCACATCAATAATCACATTGAAATAAAAAACATAAACCTTTACATAGTGACTAGGATTTAACTCAATACGTTTAAATGTTTAGGGTGAAAAGCATCAAACTCTCAATCAATGCATAGTAGAACTCTTACATAAACTTGCAATATTATCATATCTCCATCACTTATTTATAAACTAGAAGCTTAAATCAAAGGTCTTATAAGGTTGTAACAGGGCTTAGGTAAGGTGTGATTAGGATAATAAAAAGGTTGATTTGAAGGAAAATTACTAAAAAGAACATTACATGAAACTTATTAGTTATACACTTATGTCCTTTGATTGCAAAACTAATAGTACTATATACTTATTCTTTTCTTTTTTCTTCTTTTCTTTCCTTTTTCATTTTTATGTTTTTTAAACATAATAATTTGAGCATTCAATACCATAATTAAAGAAATAATGGACCTTTCAAGAATTTCAAGTGTCAAATAAGTAAATAATGTAAATAACCTTCAGAGTTCAAAAAATAAAAAGGTCTTCAAAGAAAAATAAGATAAAAGTTAATATGTGGGTTTAATCATTGAAAAAAGATAAGGCTCAACTTAGTTATTCCTAAAGGATAATTTAAGGATGTGGTAATTTTCAAATAAATAGTTTTAAACAAGTTGTTGAACCTAAGTGCCTTCTTCATTCAATGCTCCTAAGTTAATAAATATGGTCTCAATATATATAATAAAAGCAAGTTCTATAATTATTCTATTATACGTGATAGCACACATTAAAGAATAATAAGATATTAAAAATTTTGTAATTGTTGATCTTAGGTTCAAAGCTCACGAAAAAGAAAGGTATTATGTATGTAAATAATATTTCATGTTATTCAACTTGAATATTTCAATGATTATTAAAAATATGACTTACACAAGCAATTTTATTCTAACTGTCATCCTTTTTCATACCAATTCAAGTCAATATTCAATAATAAAATATAGTATTCGTGGACAGACTTCAACCAATTCAAGATATTAGTTAATAAATTTTAATAATCAAGATTATAATAAGCTTAAAGAATTAAGATTTATTGAAACCCTTCCCCATACTTAAAGTTGTACATTGTCCTCATTATACACAATATATATGACAAGGGAAAAGTGTTGTGGTATTTTTCTAAATATAGCAATTTTATGATGTTGGAACCATCCAATGTATACTACATAATTGTTAAATACAAGGAAAAAAAAGAGATAATAATAAACAAAAGAAATAAAAAAACACAATTGAAAATAAGAAATAAGAACGTCATTAATTAAAATGTTAGAGATGGCAAAGTACTTAAAGAAAAAAAGAAAAAAATACCTAATTACTATAGAAAAAGAAATACTATACAAATTAAACATCTCCTTCTTTTGGTGACCCTGGCTGATCCAATGAAGATATGATCCCCGAATGATGATCTTAGCTACATGGAGGAGTGTCGAATGGTAGGGGGTTGGAAGTCAACTATCAGGTGGCTCGCTATGGATATGATATGCTCTCCTATCCGTGATCCTATCCGTGATACTATGGATCACAACTTGCTTATATCTTCCACAAGCTCCGTCTGTTGTCTCTCTAACTGGTCTATCATCGGCTGGTCTGAATGAAGATCCTTTAGTGTTATACACCTCATCTAGAATGACAGTGATTATGGTGGTAATTGTGGCTTTGTTGTAGGCTATGTTTCTCTGCCTCCTTCCTTCGATGCTAGCTTGTTGAGTTATCTAATAAGTTGATAAATGCCTCCAATGGGACCCCAACATCAACATACCATGTGCATATGGAGCATTATTGTCAGATTGAGTGTTATCATGGTTATTATCTCCTTTATTGGTGGTAGTTGATTAAAAAGTTTCGTCCTTCATGCTAACTTGGTCATATAAGGTCTAACACATATCGTGCCAACTTTCTTATCCTTACTTTAGTGCTAAATAAATTGGTTACAAAGTCAAATGGTATGATTTTTGCATGACAAGGAAAAGGGTGGACTAGGGATTTTTTTTAATCAAAATGTTTAACTTAGTTTTCCTTATAAAAAGGCTTTAGATGTTACTAACAGATGAACATTCCTTATAGGTGAAATGGATACACACTTACTATATAAAGGACTAGTGTTTTTTTCAAAAATATTTTTTTTTAGAAATGAAGGGCCAATGTTCATGGAGTGATAAGATACCTATCAATTCTTCATCACCCTTGAACTCCTTGTTAAGGTATAGCTGCATCATCAACAATTCATGCAAACATTCAGTTAATAATGGTATAACCACTTTCTTTTGACATGATCACTGGACCACCTTTGGTCCTTTAGCTTTTGTCACTAAAGCTAATCCCCTCTTTAATATATGACATTAAAATATCACAATGACTGAAGCATTGCCCATGTTAAACTTCTATTCATTATATTCAACATCAGCATTGGTCACTTTCCTATCAATTGTTATCCTAAACACCTCGAGCAAGATGTAATCCGTTGTGGCTTTATATGCAATGCAGTGAATACGAGAAAGTAAAAGAGCTAGCAAATTCTTCTATGGTAATAGTTGGGTGGTTCCTCCTCACTTTTAAGAGGTGAGTGGTGGGGGTTGTCTTGAATGGAAATTCCTATCGAGCGGCGAGTAGAATCATTTGCAGACGACTTAAATACGCAACGGGGTATTGTAAGTGACAAAGTGGCCTTGCTGCCACGATCCACTAAGATTTAGCCTCCTGTCGTTCTGATTTGTCCCTTCATTGAACTCCCCTGCCCATGTCTAAACTCCCTTACATATAAAAACTTAAAAATAAGCTCAGCTTCAGCCACGAGGCGACAACGGAGGGGGTGATGGGACCTGCTAAACGTTTACAGTCTAAGATACCCAAAAACATTGCAATTCGAATTTATTTATTTCATTTATATGTTTTACGTCAACTAACCTTGATGCTAAAAACATGATAAATCAACTATAGATGAACATAAAATGAATGTAAATGACTCTAAATTAAGTCCTAAAGATATATGAAAATATGAGTATATCAAATTCTCCCATACTTAGCTCTTGCTTTTCCTCAAGTAAGAAAAAGAACGGAAAGTAGAACTACAGAAAACTTGAAAACCAAAGTGCAGAAAATAAAAACATGCAATGCAAAGAAAATACTTAAGTATGTAGCATTCAAATTAAATCCCCAACCATATCAATTAATTGAAGCATGATAACTAGAACTCAGTTTATCTCGATCAACACATAAAATCAATGAACTTAGTTTACATGTAACAGTCGAACTTAATCTAGAATAATAGAGTTAGAGGAAATCTATGCCATACTGAAATAATAAGTCCTCTCATCGATATGCACTCCAACACTCAAACTATTTAGGCTCAAATGTGTAACTCTCAAAATTCGATCAACGAATACACTTTACCATATGCTTGCTTTTCAATCTTGACAACACTATCAAAGTGCGCATATACTATACATAAATCAAAAGGTCTTTAAAATGGATGTAATGAGGCTTGGCTAAAGGTGAGGTAAAAGAAAGATAAGAGAAGGCTAAAACAAAGGCAATAAAGTTATACATAATATCATAGAACTCATGTATATGTATGCATCTAGGCACATAATTTTGTAAATTAAACACAAACAACTCCACTTCTTTTCATTCCATTTGGATTTCCCATAGACAAGTATATATTTCGAAACACTTGGGAAACACTTTTCTTTTTTTTCATATCACGATAGAAACTATCTCTTTTTTTGTTTTATTTTTTTTGTGTTTTGTGTGTGTGTGTGTGTGTGTGTGTGTGTGTTTTTACCTTGTTGTGTTCATAGCCAAACATTCGGATTATCACCACGTCATCATATGTCAACCAACTCACATCTTCAACTTTGTCAAATAGATGCTCCACTAACCTTAGCCATAGGGTATAGAGTATAAAAATGACATCAAGGCTAAGTTAATAATGTAGAAAGCAAAGAAAAGGATAGAATCTCAAAGGGGCTTTCTAATGGAAATCATGCTTTAGGTTGGCTATTTAATTTTAAGTGGTTTAACCTAGATGTTGGGACCCGATCTGGAAACTGGAATCCCAACCGGAGAAACGAAAAACGAAGACGAATACGAACCAATATGAATCGAATCCAAGCAAGGAAACGAAACATAAGGCGAAACAAATCACTAACGAATCGAAAGCCAACTTGGAAGCAAAACATACAACAAAATCAAATCGAATTGGCTCGAAGAAAACCAAACAAACGATCCAATCGAATTGAAACACAAATTCCGACATCCACACAAATATCTTAGAAAAGTATCAAAATGGTCGCGTTGGAAACCTTAGACTTAAACTGTCCAAAATCCAATGTAAATTTTTCCTTTTCTTTTCTCTCTTTTCTCATTCCTCAATCCAAATACATCTACATACAATCGCACTATCCAATGTCCAATACCCGTTCATTAACATTTTTCCATATACAAATCATGCTTATATCACAGTTGAACATACACAAGTTATATAACATATCCATGTGCCATACCATAACTCAATAGCCTCATCCAAACCTCATAAATACAATTACGATTTATACACAATTTCATAAATCAAAGCTTTATACAAATCATAGTGGCATTATCAAGCCTTATGCATTACCCATAATCCTAGACTAAAGTACACAATACACAATGATTCTAGACTTCTCAACAACCATCTAACTTAACAATAATACAATATAAACACATGCAAATAGAAATCTTCATTTTCTTTCACCCGATCTTCTTCTCATCACCTGTGGATGGGAATGAAGGGGGTGAGCTTTACAGCCCGTGGGTAACA
>JANIHY010000210.1:40726770-40739227 GCA_027479065.1 Erythroxylum brevipes
GTCAGCTGGGATTGATTTTGAGGATGACATAGTATAGACTTTTGTATCAGTTTCCTTTTTGGAGTATTGTATTTAGATTGTAGGGAATTGATAGACTTGTCTATATTTTTGTTTGATGTTATGAAATGAGAAAAGTATTATGGTTTTTAAACTTTAGTGATTTTGATATTGTGGTTTTATTATATTGATGCCATGTGGATTATAGAAATGACTGATCGTAGTGCACCCTTAACGCGGGATATGTATCGGAACGACCAACGGGCGTCTCGGTGTGTACCCTGCGGTAAGGTAGTGAATTTCGATCATTACACAAATATTTTCAAACTGTAGATATTCATCATAAAATTTTGCATGCTCGTACTCATGAAAAAAATGACACTGCTGAAAGAAAAATGAGGAATATTGTTGACATTGGTCTTGCTCTACTTGGCATTATGGTGCACCTTTCAAATTTTGGCAATTTGCTTTTGAAACAGTCATTTTTCTTATAAATCTTCTGCCTACAAAATCTTTGATAAATCAAATTCCATTTCAAAATTTCTACAATCAAATTCCTGATTATCGATTTCTTCGAGTTTTTGGGTATGCTGTTTATCCTCTACTTCAACTATTTAATAAACATAAGTTTTCATTTCGGACTAATCAGTGTGTTTTTCTAGGTTATTCTCCTCATTATCTTCGTTACCATTGCTTACATAAAGAAACTGGAAAAATTATTTATGCGCATCATGTTGAGTTTGATGAGTCCTTCTTTTCCTTCCATAAAGTTTCAGATACTTAAGAGACCAAATTTGCCCAACGTAATCTTGCCAACTCCACTCCATGGCTACAATTTTTTCATCATGATTCCTCACATGTTCTGCGAACTCAAGATTCTCAAGGTATGATATTTGATTTCTCTTTATCTATTCCTTCAAATTCTTAGCAGGATATGGCACCAACAACGTCAAACATGTTGCCTAACCATGACCAGATTTTGCATAATCCAAACCAATCTCCACCCACTTGTACTCCTACACATAATTCTATATCCCACCCAAATCTTGTCCAACCATATCAATTTTCATGTGACCAACAACATGCACCATTAAGTCAGATTTTCCGTGATCCTATTCCCAACTCTCCACAATCCTCTAATCTCGGTCCATTTAGTCCTCCGTCAAATGATTTGGTCAACACTTCCAATCTTGTCCAATCACTTTTCGAAATAGTTGCTATTCAACTTCCTTTGGATTTTAATTTTAATTTAAATTTGAATTCAAAACTAGATTCATCTATTCATCCCACACTCGCCAATTCCTCACAACCCACACTACCTAAATGTTCCCATTTCATGCTTCTTCGACCTAACCCCAAATAAAAGGAAAGACTTTATTTGGCCATTGTTTCCTCTTCTTCCAATATGCCTTGTGAACCTAATTCTTTCTCTCAAGCCTATAAATACCTTGCATGGAAAGAAGCCATGAAACATGAGTTTCAAACTCTTCAACGAAACCAAATTTGAGACCTTGTGCCTTGCCCACCAAATACCAACATTGTCGGTAATAGATGGATTTTTTAAATCAAGAGAAAGGTGGATGAGACTACGGAACGGTTGAAAGTACAACTTGTTGCAAGAGGTTATACTCAGGAATATGGGTTAGATTTCACTGACACTTTTAGTCCTGTAATGAAGCCTATGAAAATCCAATCTATTCTTAGTATAAAAATATTAAGAGGCTGGTCTCTGAGATAATTAGATGTTAGTAATGCTTTTCTGAATGGTGAACTGAATGAAACTATATACATAGTGCAATTGTAAGGCTTTATTGATCCTTCACATCCTTGTCATGTTTGGAAATTGCAAAAATTGTTATGTGGGCTCAAACAGGCACTATGTGCTTGGTATTAGCGACTAAGCAGCTTTTTAACCATTATTGGAAATAAGTTATGCCAATTTCTTCATCAGCCCACTTCAACTCATTTCAAGCTCTCAAGCGTTTACTTAGATACTTACAGGGTACAATAACAATGTCATCATTGATTTCTTGTGTAGCTATAGATAAATTAACTGTTTTCAATGATGCGGATTGGGCGAGTTGTCCTGATGATCGTCAATTGATTGGAGGATTTTTAATTTTTTTGGCAATAATTTGTTAGCTTGGAAGTATGCCAAGTAACACATGATGGCTCGCTCCTCTATTGAATCTGAATTCAAAGCAGTTGCGAATGCTTGTGTTGAGTGGCTTACGAAGCTTCTTTGTGAATTACATGTGACTCTTACTGCTCCTCTTCATATTTGGCGTGACAATGTTGGTGCATTTTTCTTATCCTCCAATCCTATGTTTCATGCTCGCACTAAACGTGTAGCAATTGACTTTCACTTTGTCCGTGATCTCAAAAGAAGTTAGTGTTGGAATTTTGTCTTCATCTGATCAACTTGCTGATATGTTAACTAAGCCTCTCTCCAAGCAACTGTTTTATCATTTTGCTTCCAAGCTTTTGTTGGTTTATAATCTTGCAGCCAATTTTGGTTGTACCTTTCTTAATTCTCCAAAATATAACACTTTCACTAATCATTTCTTGCTTTTCAACTTCCATTTCAATCATCTCCTTCACTTTTTATTTCATAACCCAAACAATTCTATTCTAATCTCAAATTCATCAACACCAATCAATTCTTTTCTCATAGCACAATAACATCTATAACAAAGTTCATATACAAAAACACTCATTTAATTTCATGTAATAATTTCTAATTTTGACTAAAAGATCGGTGTCCAACATTTCTCTCCTCTTAAAATAATTTCGTCCTCGAATTTCATACTTAAGTAAATCACCAAGTAACACATTCTCTTAACTAATGTCTTTCCAAAAGAACCTAGTCATTCACTTTCTTAACAAATCCCTCATCACACATATTCTAAACTTAGTCACAATTTTTGACTTCTTGTATCAAATATACCTCCAACATATCAAATCACTATTTTTTAATCTTAATGTGGTATACAGTGATGCATCGCGTCAGGGATTGGGATGTGTATTGATGCAGTACGGTAAGGTGATAGCCTATGTATCGAGACAATTAAGGTCTCATGAGATGAATTACCTGGTCTATGATTTAGAGATTATAGCAGTAGTTTTTACTATAAAGATTTAGATATATTACTTATATAGCGAGATATTTCATATATAAACTGATCATAAGAGCTTGAAATATCTGTTAAGCCTAAAAGAGCTGAACATGAGATAGAGAAGATGGGTAGAGTTACTAAAAGACTATAATTGCACAACTAAATATCATCTAAAGAAGGCCAATGTAGTGGCTGATGCTTTGAGCAGAAAGTCGAATACCAATGTAGTTTAGATTCAATTATTGAGGTTACCAAGCTTGATTCAGTTTAGAGCTTTGAATGTGGAGTTGAATTTAGAACAAAATGAAGCACTGGCAGCTACATTGAAACTGAGGCCAATGTTGCATGATCGGATCAGAAGAGTGCATATTGAATATCCTAAAATGGTGAAATTGATTGAGAAAGTTAAGAAGAATATAGATTCTAAGTTTGAATTTAGAGATGATACGTTGTGGCTAAAGCAAAGACTATGTGTGCCTAATGATGATGATCTAAGGAAGGAAATCTTAGAAGAAGCTCATATGGGCGCTTATGCTATGGATCCTAGTACTACCAAGATGTATAACACATTGAAACAACATATTTGGTGGCCTGGAATGAAACAACAAGTAACGGAGTTTGTTTCTAAATCTATAACATAGCAGCAAGTTAAGGTTGAGCATCAGGCTCTAGTTGGAAAATTGCATTCGTTGCCTATTCCATAGTTGAAATAGGAACGAATTACTATAGATTTTATAATGGGATTGCCTAAGAATTAGAGGCAGAATGATGCAATATGGGTTGTGGAGGACCGATTAACTAAGTCGGCCCATTTCATATCAATAAGGAAGAATAATACATTAGACCAGTCAGCTCAGAGATATGTGACCGAGATTGTGAGATTGTGGGGTTTCAGTGTCTATTGTATTAGATAGAGATCCCAAATTCACTTCAAGATTATAGAAGAGCTTACAGTCAGCTATGGGCACACAGCTGAAGTTTAGTACAACATTTCATCCTCAAACAAATAGACAGAGTGAGAGAACTATCAAAACTGTTGAGGATATGCTAAGAGCTTGTGTTCTAGAATTTTGGGGAGCTTGGGATCAATAAATAGCATTGATTGATTTTTTTTATAACAATCATTATCATAGAAACATTGGGATAGCATCGTATGAGGCGTTGTATGGAAAAGAATGTCAATCGCCTTTATCTAGGATGAGGAAGGTTTGAGAATGATTGAGGGTTTAAAAATGATAAAGGTTATTATAGAGAAAGTGAGATTGATTAGGAGTCGAATAGAAGTGACTCAAGACAGACAGAAAAGATATATGGATCAGCATAGAAAGGGTATGAGTGCTTTTAAAAGTGTCGCCTTGGCGTGGTGTACTGAGGTTCTTGAGAGGATTAGACCTTTAGCATATAAGTTAGCTTTGCCTAACGAGATGTCTCAACTGCAAAACATGTTTCAAGTAAGTATGTTAAGAAGATACAGAGTTGATCCTACTCATGTATTACCTACTCAAGATGTTGAGATTGATAGCAATTTGAGTTATATTGAGGAATCGATCAAGATAGTGAGTTATAAGACAAAGCAATTGAGAAAAAGAGTTATTCCTGTGGTGAAAGTTAATTGGAGAAATCACTCGACTAAGGAAGCAACATGGGAAATTGAGGATCATACAAGGTGACAATATCCCTACCTATTTGAATCATCAGGTAAAAATTTCAAGGACGAAATTTTTGTTAAGATGAGAGAATTGTAACATCCTATCACTTGAATTAGGGTTAAAATGGTAATTATTAGTAATTAATGAGAAATTAGGAAGCATAACTCATGCTTATGCATAATGTAACATACACATACACGATATTATTGATCTTGCACATTACAATTATTTATACATGCATTCATTGACATTTTATGGGTATTATTAATTGTTAAAAATTGAATTAAAATGTGAATTGTGAACTTTTTGAGCTGAAATTTTATTTGGAGAATAATCTGATTATTTTGGATTTTTGTTGAATTCTTGGAAATTTCTAAAAATTTAGGGTATTTTTGTTGGGCCCGAGTCCCGTTTCCTATCCCGAGGCGACCGCTCGGAGTCGTCGAGTAAGGATCGCACGGAAAAGGGTCAAAAACATTCAAATTTAAAGGATCAGCAGAGGGGGAAAAATGGCGGGTGCACCGTGGCAACAAAGTGTTGGCCGCGGCGGACGCCTCGCAGGAGAGGGTTTGCTGCGGCCGAATCTTGGCTTCGTCGTAGCGAGCTCTCATAGGACACGTCGCGGTGAAAGTCCAGCATCCACACTGCGGCGAACTCCCAAGGGAAGCGCCGCGACGAATGATTGACTCGTCACGGCAAACTCCCAAAGTTTTGAGACCTGACTCCCAACATTTGCACATTCATTCTAACACATACAAATACATTCTAACTAAAAGTTAAACACACTCATATACAAAAGGAAATTCAGTTCTTCATGTCATTACAATTCAAAGAGATTGAACAAACTTTTCTAACATAACACAATACATATCAAAGCTTAAAACAAAATATATAAGGATGCTCAATGTTGATATGCTTGAAAAGCTAACCAAAATCACTAACTTAGTACAAAAGCTTCTAACTATCTTGGAGTTTCCGATCCCTTGCAAGGATCAACGATCTTCTCGTTCTACACCTGAGGAATGGGAGGTAATGGGGCGAGCTGCGAAGCTCAGTGGCTTATACATTTATAGCCATTGGCAACGAGCCACATACTCAAGCATATATATACATAAATATGTAGCAATTCAACACTTAACAATTTACTCACAATCTTATAGCTACCAAAATGTCATCATAAAGAACATGTCATGTAATTTCTGCATCACAACATAACAATTAATTATGCATCATGCCTAACAAATCAATAAAGAAATGCACAACAAATGGCTCAAGAGTTTCGTGGAACAAAACAAATAAATCATAGTTTATACCGTGAACAAAACGAGTCCGATCTCTCAGGATCTCATGGCCTAAAGCGGGCAGCCAAGAAAAGGCTATATGTCAACGTGCACATGACTAACGAAACGTTCCTCTCTTGCCCAAACAAACCACATATTCATTTCATGCTCAAATTATTTTATCAAATGTTTTCATACTTTTCATGCTCATCATGCTTCCTCATCTTTTCATTCATACAAAATGTCATGATACTTTTTAAGGCAATACATGATCACAGTCACAATGCATTTTCAACAATTTCTATAATTCAAACAAGCAATGTCACACACACATTCAAGCAAGCAAGACAATTTGCCCATACACAACAACTATAAATATATTACCCACCAAATATCGCTTGATAATCCAAGTTTAATATTGTCCTTCCTCTTGCGATTGGATTAGATCTGCTTGGTTTCCTATAACAAACCAAGTTCTCATTCAAACAATATTCAAAAGAAATTCATAAAGCTTGAAAATCAAAAGTGCTAACACTATAATCTATACTCGACTCCCATCCAAATTTTCAGATCTTTAAAGACTGATTCAAAACTTCCTTTCTTCATAAAACTTATAGCTCTATGTCTCTAGTTTACAACGAATTAAAAATTACCTCATTTGGACATCTACAACAAAATTTATGTCCAAAATATCAAAATATATCTGTGCAAGAAAACAAGATTTTGCTACGGCGCAATCAGAAGCTCGCCGCGGCGAGGAAGCTGGCGTGCACCGCGATGTGCGCATGAACACGTCGCGACGTGCGAGCCCCAAAAATCATCCAAAACTTGTTTTTTCCACATTTTTCAGCCATATACCTCCCATCCTTCAACTAATCTTCATCTCAACCCTAAGCCATCATTCCTACTTCAATTCCAAGTTCATTCCAACCCAAAATCAGTCACAAACACAAAAGAATCATTAACCCTAGAAGATCATAACATTTTCGTACACCATTCATTAACAACTCCCTACACACATTCAACCCCATTTTTCACTCCTAACTATCATTAATCAAGGTTCAATCATCCAATTAATACTTATACTTACTTGGAGAAGCTTCAAATTCTTCAAATTATCCAAAACCCTAGCTTGACTTTCTTCTCTTCTTCTTTTCTCCTCACACCCACAACACTCTCTTCTCATGCAAGACAAAACTCACTTCTTTTTCTAATTTACACTCTTAAAGCTTGCAAAAGAACCTTATGCCCTTCCACTTATGCCTTATAACTTAAAGGTTTAAGTGGTCTCCTCCCAACATTGACATGTTAATTGCTCCAAAATAATAAATCTAACTAGATCTCAAAATAAATTAAATCATGCTTAAATAAATAAAAAGAAAATTTGGGGTCCAACAATTTTGGAATTTTTGGTGAATTTTAGATAAAATATTGATTTATGGGCCAATTATATAGTGACACGTGGCAATAATATATATGTGACAAATGGCTAATTTGTATTGTGACAAATGGTTAATTTGTATTGTGACAAATAGTTTGTATCTGTGGTGATAAGTGGTTGATTGGGTTAAGTGACATGAAAAGACATGCAAATAGCCACGAAGTCGGTTCTGAGTACGGACCGTAGCTTTTACTTTTCACTGAAAAGAACACCAGCACCAAAATCCTCTTCTATGTTCTTCATTTACAAATATTGAATCATTATACGTGATTGAGTTGTCCTTACTGCTGGGAAGAATAGTTGAACCAAGTAAGTAGTTCAGATGATACTTTTACAGTGTAACTATATACATGCATGCATGGGTTTGAGAACTGTGATTACGGTGATGAATAATTTAGATGATGGATTTGGGAAGTAGGAATCATTCAAAATTGTATTGAATGGATTCTAGATTAAGATATATAAAATTTATGTAAGTTGATGAAGAAATATGTGTCTCTCTTATGGTTTAAAAGATTAAGTATATGGTTAATGTACAGTTCATGCATGAAAATATATGAAGTGTTAACAGAGGTGAGTTTGAATGAGTTTAGAATTAAGGGAAAAGTTTAGGTGATGCAGTGCTATAGGAAAAAAATTATTTAAATGCAAAGTTTATAATGTAATAAAGTTGTTATTGAAAATGAGTAATACAGAAAAAATGAAAGTGCAGGAATTAATGTTTATCCGAATATGTTCTGTTTTTGGTGTTAGTGTGTAATCTTACATTTTGATCTATAAGGGATGGATTTAGGTGAGGTTATAGTTAAAGAAAACATAGAGCATAATAAGATGTTTTGTTTTAAAGAGTAAGATGATAGAAAATGAGGACTGAGGAGGGAAGGAAAAGAAAATGGAAAAGTGCAGAAAGTTGGAGAAAAAACACAGTAGAGGAAGAGAGAGAAAAAAATGGTGTTGCCTACATATGAGCTTTGTTTTGATATTTGCATTTACTTTTGAAATATGAGTTATTTGAGAGTAGGCAACTGCAGAAATTAGACTTTCTATGTTTTTGAACTATAAATTGATTCTAAAAAATGTAGAAAATGAAACAAGTGTAGAAATGTTGCAGGAAAATCGTATGTGAATTTTGGTTGTGATGTTGTGTGTGATCTTGAATTTTGGGAGGTTTTGATAGTAAGTTAAATTGTAATGGGAGTTGAAATGAAGAGATAATGTGAGAGTATAAATTAAAGATGATGGGGTAAGTGGAAGAGAGGAAGAAGAGTGAAGAAAATTTGCAGTTTTCGTTAAAGAAGAGGAGGGGAAGTGTAGTTTAGCGAAGAAGATGAAGGTTTGAGTTTAGAGAGAGAAAAGGTGGTGGTTGCGTGTATGAGTTATGAACTAGAGTATTTCATAGTACAACTCTAATTCTTTTGACTATAACTTTTTCATCCAAACTCCAAATGACTTGAAACTTAGATCAATGGATTCCTAAGACATTTTTATTTATCTCCATAAACATTTAGAGCTATTTGAATTAATTTGAAAGTGATTGATAGGATGAAAGTGTGAAAGTCTACTAGAATGTTGTGAACTAGAGATTTTTCATAAACATGCTTTGGTATTTTGATTATAACTTGACCTATAGATTTTTAAATGAATTGATTCTTAATTCAGATTAAACTAGAGACATATTTCTACAACTTTCTTGAGGACGTATAATTTTAATTCTGTCTCTAAGATTGTCAACATTGGCATGAAATTGAGTGTTGGCCTAGGTTGTACACTACTAGGGACAGAAATCATGTTCTGTGGTTGTTAAATAAACTGTATTGATGTAGATCGAATTAGGCTAAATTTTCTACACCAAAGTTATATCTTAAGTCTCTTAACTTTAAATTGGTATAAATTTTGTAATTTTTGGATGTGTGAATTGAGAGATATGGGTTGTACAACTTGAATCCATTAGCCAAATTTTTAAATGTGCATAGTATGTGGTATTTTGAGCATAACTCATAGAATAATGAACCAAATTGAATGATTTTAGTATTAATAGAGACTTAATATGTAGGAGAATAATTTGCTAGAAGGAAGTGTTACCAAATTTCTCCACCTTCTTGAAGAAAATAATTGTGCAAAATGGACCTGAAAGTGTATCCTTAAGCAAATTTGAGTTAATAAATTGAATGTGGATATCTGAATGATTATTATAACTAGATTGATGATAAGAAACCCAAAATTTTCATAAACATGCATTATACATATTCAATATACATGAATGTGCATTAATGAATACAAAATTGTGCAATATTGTGATATGTGAATGTATTGTCTGTATAGAGGAACGCATTAAATGACAGCATCCAGACATTACCAGGACATCAAGTCAACAACTGTTTGGAGCATACTGTGATTAACCTAAAATGGACTCACCTTATTGTTTTATACATTGTTGAACTGTATTGCGATCTTATTGAACTATACTAAATTGTGTTGATTGTGTACTGGATTCTGGAAAATGTTTATCTGAGGCATTTTGATGCATAAGAATGATATTGGAAGTGCTGATTGAAAGTGAATGCATCTACCTAAATGATTTTTTGATTCTCAACTAAAAGGTTAAATATCAGATCTAGTGAATACTGATACTATGACTATTACTATAATTGATACTGTGAGTGATATACTATTAGATTACATGCAAATGAAAGTGATTGAATTGATGACTGAATTATGGCATGCACTTCATTCCAATCCATGTAATATAAAAAAGTTGTGACTTATGTTGCTACTAATACTGTTACTGATAAGAACTTTAAGCTCCCATATATATGGTTTGAGCCTATAACTCACTGGGATTAACGAGTCACAGAATGATTGACGAAGCCTGATAATTCGGGGTATTGTAAAAGCACACAATCAAAACAATATGAAAATTAATGTGAGTCTCATACATGTTGCATCTGCATATAATTTGAATTCACTGAATCATTTGCAAAGCTATGTGAATGTTGTTATATGATTGAAATGTGTAACTGAGTAATGATTTATTTGTGACAATATTTGATACTTGTCAAGTGGAGTTGAACTGTATGATTACATGCTATAATTAATCTTGTTTTCTCACATAAGTGAACCATCGAGGATGGTTACTCTGCTGAATTCATAAAACTCATCAAAATTGCACCGTTACTTTTCAGATTTGAGAGTGAGACGACCTAGCTTCTAAGACTCCATAGAAGCATAATTTGTACAATTGTTATAGTTATATTTAGCTCAGAGGTTGGTTAGCTAAGATTGAGGACTTAGTTGTTTCTTTCATGTTTATTGTATTTGGTGTGTACTGAGTTGTTTATGCTTATAGGATAATGTCGTAAAACCTAGATGGTATTGTATTATATGAAACAATGTAAATTATGGGTTTTGATATAATTTCATAACATTTTGGGTTTAGAAAATGTGTGATTGATGGTTTAGTGCATGATGCCATGTTATGTACAGTGAAGGTGACATAGTTAACATGTCATTTCTGACAGGCATGTACACGTGTATCCGATGAACACGCGTGCATATGTTAGTTGAGAATGGGGTGTTACACTATATGTGATGCATAAGTTGACACTTATTTTTCGTATATTTCATATTTTTATTTGATAGAAATATATATGGTATATGTGTTGCTCTTTTGGTTGTCCATAGAATTTATATTTACCATGTAAGATTTCTTCATTTGGTTTGTAACAAGGAGGGTGGTCTATCATCACCATTTTTCCTCCTCAACTTCATTTTTCTATTTACTTTGATTTTGTAATGTACAAATTGATGTAATGATGAACATGAACAGCTATAGGTTGAAGAAATGAAGAGGTAATGGTTTCGGTGTATCCTTTTGTTGTGTATTGGCATAGTTTAGGTTTTGCGAAAACCAGAATGTTGGATTTTTGTTTCAATGAATCAAGTTTCAATTTTTATGTAAAAACAAGTGTTGGATTTTTGTTTCAATGAATCAAGTTTCGGTTTTGATAATAAAGAAAGACAAAGTGCTGGTTTTTTGTTTTAATGGAACAATTTTCATTTTTTGTGAAAATCTAGTGCTGGAATTTTTTTTTCAAAGTGACAAAATTTGGTTTTATAAAATGCCATTACACACTTTTTACTGAATGGGCCGGATCTTGTGAGCGAAGAGTTCGAAGCGGAAGATCCAAGTCCAAGAATATTATTTTAGGCTTAAAAGCCTTGTAATCATTTTTATGTTTTAGGATGGACAATCAAAAGTGGTTTATTAGTTCATAAGATGAATGGATGATTGGAAGCAAATAATATGTGATATTATGTAATTTTATACCATTTAGAAAATTGCCAACCTAAGTTTTCCCATGCACTCATTATGTATGAGATATATAATGAAACAATATAGGATGAAAAATAAACTGCATCTAGATAAGATGGTATTTATTAAAACTTAAAGCCCAAAATGATTGAGTGGGAGAAGATGCTCATGTGAGAGTCCAAGGTCTCCATATGATGGCCCATTTGCATATGGTGAAGTGTTACTCCCCACCAGAGGGCATGAATCATAGATCTTGCATGGTTTGGGTTTCCTTAAGGATAAGTCCACTCATTGAAAGTGACCTCCCACTAAGGCATGGTTTGCCAGTACCTTTAGTGGATGAATCAAATGGTTACACACTCAACATATTTTATCAATAACCTGCCCTCTGTAGTTCTATTGGTAAAAGTATGGACCAAATTATAACGCTTCTTAAAAAGTTAGGCATAAAGATGTTTGGTAGTCTTTGGAGTGGAAGGGTCTCAGTTTTTCTTTTAATAGATAAGATGGCCCATTATCACTTAGTCTATTATAGATAAGAAAAATAATCGTCATATATAGATTTAATTTTTTTAAGTTTTGTTAAATTTATCATCATAAATACATGCGTCATGATTTTATACAAAGTTCCAATATTGTTGACTAGTTCCTTACTCTTTAAT
>JANIHY010000210.1:40840011-40854328 GCA_027479065.1 Erythroxylum brevipes
CACCTCTTTTTCTTTCTTTGATTATGCAATCTATTTTTATGAAGAATTTAAACTGTGATGACCACCTAATTTTAGTTTTTATTTAAAAAGTTTCTAATCATCAATAAATTTTTAATTATTATTTTTTATTAATAATAATTGTCTTATTACTATTAGATTTAGGGATAGAGGTATTAGAAAAAAAATTAATTCTTTTTAAAATTTTATTTTTTAAAATTAGTTTATTAGGCTACAGTTTCAACTTAATCAATTGGTCTCCTGTCCATGAAGGGCTTATATAGATGGGGAACCTTGGCGAATATATATATATTGTGATTCTAAAGGTTAAGCAAGTGAAGTGGCCTTGTGGTCAGGTTTTCATACCTGCGTACTCTTGACGTATCTTGCGTCATGTTCAAGTTTTCACTTCTTTGAGTGGATTCAAGTAGCAGATCATCCACAGTACGATTTGCTAACAATATCCAATTATTTCTCCTATTCTCCATTTTTACCCCTTTATAATATTATATGCAATAACTAGCCTATTCCAACCACAACTTTTCTGTTTAAAAAGCTATTAACTGCCAAGCATGAATTTTATTGCAGGTCTTAGCCACAAGTAAAACAACTCTGATTGATTTGGGATTAATTCTAAAATCTATTGAATATGGAAGAAACAACAGAAACCAATGTGCACACCAAAAGCTTATCACCAAGGACAGAATGGAAGTTCACACTCCTGCCACAGGCTAATCCTCCTGTTGCAAAAAAAAAATACATGGAAATATTGCTTCTGTAAAAGCAACATTGCTCGTCTTCCTGCCCTTTATGCTCTTATGACGACCTCATTGCTATTTTCTTGATCTTGCACCAATGTAGCAATACAAAGAGCAGAGCATTGACAGTAAATTCGATCAGGGAGATGCAGAGAATGCACAATTGTGACAACATTTCAGAGAGAAGACGATCTCAACAGACAGGAAAGCATAGTTTCTCTACAACAACCTCTGATAGGACTATTGCAGGAGCTACACCTATCAAACCGGTCTTCTGTCATCGACAATTAGGAGTTAGAATAAGCCTGACAGGATTACTTCAGTGAACAAACCATTGATATCTGTTGATGGCCATTATCTGAAAAGCAGACTACTACCAGGATGCTCAATAATAAACCATTAATTAAATTCCTTCTGATGTGCAATCCATTAAAAAAGATGTAGATAAGATCACTGCACAATGCACATAAACCCGCTTTCCATTATTGACTTTTGAGATCTTACCGAGGGCTAATCCTTCTTTTTTTTTTTTTAATGTCCACAACAGGCTCATATCAATGTTTAACAAATATTCAATGTCAGCATAGATTAATTGTGCAAGTGAAATAAGCATTCGTATGAAAGCAATCTCAAACATACAAGTAAATCAAGATTAGACATCTCGATTAGCGAACTGGATTGAGCAATGGTCAAACTTGAAATCCAAGCCTGATCCCTTCAACCGAAGCAGACACAATATCATTGTCGTAAAATTGATTGGTGCTCAGAGCTTTACAAGGTTTTAAATGTGAGCTGACTCGAACGATATAATCGATTAATTTTACTCCATAAAACGAGGAGTGAGGTTCTGAGCAGTCAATACCACCTCTCCGGAGACCATTTGAGAATTTAGACCAGTGGATTGAAGATAAGTTCATGGTTTTAGTAAACAGATCTCCGTTTTACCGAAGTTCGAAAATAAGGGCTCCATATGAAAACTAACATAAACAAAAAGTCTAAATTGGCTATGAAATTTCAAAAAAGTTGCTCACTTTCTACTTCCAGTTAAAGTTCGACAAAAAGAACAAGATGTTTGAAAACAGATCTAGCAATCTGCACAGAACTTGAAGGTCATCGACAAAATTTATACTTTACGTGCATGTTAAAAAGTGAGATCCTTTACCGTGCATCGGAGGAGCACTGGCCATAATCTTAACAATCTCTTTGCATAAAAGGGAAAGTACTTCTTTGCCAAGCAAGTCAGACTTTGAATCAGCAGCAGATGCAGAAGAAAATAACTGTTGTAGAGGGGGCGCCCCTGAGCTATTTAAGCTATCATGATCAGAAGTTGCGGCGGGAAGTATAGTTGTGGGCGAGGGCGGCTGTAGTGACAAAGACGCTAATGGGTTTGGGTTTGAAGTATTTTCTTCGGCACAAGTTTCTGGTGAAGGATCAGAGGTTTTAGAGATTCTGGCTTTAGAGGATGGTAAAGGAACAGGTTTCCTTCTAGGTTCTTGCGACAAGAGTTTTACGGGAGGTTGACTTTCTAGTGGAGTGAATGAATGAGAAGGCAAGGATGAAACCCTGTTGCCGAGATCTAAGATTTGAACAAAAATATTTGGGGGTCCAAACGAGCGTTTCTTGTCACTTTGAGGGTGAGGGTGCGTAGACGGATGGTTAGCGAAATCAAGGAGGTTTTGAAAGATATTTGGGGATTTAGACTGCACGTTGTTGCTGTTGAGACCAAAAAGAGTGTTGGTTATAGGTTGTTGGGATTGCAGATGATCTCCTAACTCCTTCTTCACCATTTAGTCTGCTGCCAAACCAATCCTTGCTCTTTTTCTTCAGACTAAGATTCCTCTTGTACGCCAGTAATGTTCGACACGAATAAAACAAAGCTTTTACATGCTAATTATCTTCTTTTTCCTCGTAATGGTTTGACTTCCAATCGTACCAGAAAAACTGAAATATAAAAAGCACAAAAAAGACGACTCGTTTTTAACAAAAGTCTTTCTTTTTTTTATATCTCGAATAGTTTGAAAGCTCGCCCTCTTTATCAATGTTTACCGTATCGACCTTGTGATAGGAAAACCCAATATAAAAACTATATAAAGGTTAACGTCTCCTACATTTATTTAGTGATTCACAAGTATAAAGTTCTCTAATATGTTAAGAGAGCTCGTGATTGAGTAAACTGTAGAAAGGCCTAGACCGGACGACGATAAACAACTTTCCCAACAAGCCCGGAAGAATCGGAGCTCGTTTGGATGGCGAAAATTTCTACTGAAGTCGGAATGGACCCAAAATCAGATATTCCGTAATTCCTTCGTTTTCACCCTTTCATGTTTGATCCTGGATACGTAATAGGGTCTGTGCTACGTGTTACATGTGGTATCAGAGCGGTTACGGGATCGGGTTGACAGAAAATGAAGGTTTTTCAGTTTCCATTCTTTACAGTTTTCTTCATTTTTTTATTCATTTTTTGGCTTTTTTGCGTGAATAATTGCATAAAAGTAGTGTACATGTGGTTAGCTATGAAAAATAGGTAGAAAACGGGCCAAACGGAGCAAAAAATTGACTTCTGGATTGCTAAAAGCTCCCCCGTAGCGGAGTGCGCGCTCCCACAGGCATCAAACCGCAGGCGTGTGCGTGACACGCATCACATCCAGTTCCATACGTGGACCAGCCGATGTGGGACATGTTGGGACCCGATCCGGGAACCGGACCCCAACCGGAAAACGGACAACAAAATCAGAAAAGACGGATTTCTTAACGAATTCGAAGCGGAACGAAAAGGAAGCAAAATAATCGGCACGCGAAAATCATCAAAAGTTCGGGGTCCAACAGGACACATGTCGGTGGGTGATACGCACGCCCACACAGTGGACATGCGTTTGCTCGCGGCTGGCGCATGTCTGACATGCACCAGCAACTGATGCATGAGCGCGTGCAGAGCACACGCGGTCCGGGCGCAAGCACGCTGACGTGGGGGTGCCACGTAACGACTGACGTCATGTTGACATCAGCCATAAGGCCTTTTTGCTACAAAAAAAAAAGAAAAATTTAAAAATTCCCTTAAAGGTTCCCCGGGTCCTTTTGAGTCAGTTTTCGGGTTCGGGAAAAAATTTAAAGTTGTTTTTAAATTTTTCTAGATTTATTATATTGGTAATTTCATTTCGAAAAAGTTTTAAAACTTATCAAAGCTAATTTTGAGTGTATTCGTACTTCGAACAGCACATGAAGGAGACGTTTAAGGTCTAATGTCTTATGCGGTACGTTCGGTATCGGAAAGTACGATAAACACACCTATTGAGAAATTTTGTTTTTCCAAATTCTCAAATAAAGTTTAAAGAAAATGTTTTCAGTGTTAGTATGTGTTAATTGACTGTGAATCTGGTTTTTTCATTTATGACTGATTATCATATACACTATGCCCATATAAAATGTGAGGATGACATAAAGTTGTATCTCTTGTGTGTGTGAACTGTCTAGGGTACTGATGAGAATGCAGTCACCAAAGTGGCCTTTCGAGTCAATATTTTAGATTGATCTGCTAACATGTTTAGGGATGTCTCTGACCTTATGTTTGGTTATTCTGCCCAAAGGTGTTGACCTTACATAATATTTTGAGATGTTCATAAAGGCATTTGATAGAGGAAAACTGTTGCTTAAATGCTCTATTCACCCAAAGGTGATAGTATCATGAGAGTTAATGGTTTGTACTTTAATCGCTTTTATGTGGCAATCTGATTGCATATATTATGTCTTCAACCCAAAGGTGTTTCAAAATATGTGTGGTTAGGTTCTCAGATGAGATACTTCAATGCTTTGAGTATCGTTGTTATCCTGCATGTATACTGTTTAACATTGTCTTTTCTATTCTACAGTCACCTTCTCAGTCAACAATAATGCTGTCACTATTGAAACCTTGAACGGTTTCAACTTCAAGAAGTGGAAGGACATTGATTTTGCATTGGAGATGGCAGATATCAGTATGGCCATGCATGTAGCGAGGCCTTCCCCATTTACAGATGTCAGCTCAGAAGCTAACAAAGCAGCAATGGCGACCTGGGAAAGGTCAAATAGACTGTGTTATTTGAACATTAGGAGGTCAATACTGGATCATCTGTTGAGTGGATTTTCGGACACAAAAGTGGCTTGTGAGTTCATTGATGATATATTCCAGAGTTACAAGGTCTCTTCTCATGCTGAGCAGAGTGCCTTGGTCAAGGAAGTTTTCTCCATGAGGTATACTGGAGAAAGGGGCGTCCGAGATTATATCATCCGGATGGTACACCTTCAGAGTAGGCTGAAAGCACTAGATATAATCATTCAGGACTCGCTGATAGTGCATCTGGCACTAAATACTCTTCCTAAGGAGTTTGAGATGTTGGTCACCTCCTACATCTCTCAGGATGAGAATTGGGATGTTAATGCTTTAATTTCCCGGTATGCTACAACAGAAGGGAAGATCAGGAATCCTTCTCATTCAGCTATGTATGTAGCCGAGAAGGGTAAAGGGAAGGGTAAACCCCAGCAGGTTAAAGGTAAGGATAAGGGTAAGAAATCCAAACCCTCTCCTCAGAGTCAGAGTGGCAATCCAGCATTGTGAAGGGCCCACAAGACCTTAAAAAGATGAGATGCTCCTTCTGTAAAAAGAAGGGGCATAAGAAGTCTGAGTGCCAGAGGTACAAGTTGTGGTTGGCCAAGCAGGATTCATCAGGAAACTCCTCGGCCTTCATGATTCATGAATCCAATGTTGCTATAACCACATCAAGTTCTTGGTGGTTATATAGTGGAGCTTCTAATCATGTTGCTTCCACAATGCAGGGATTCAGATCCAGGAGAAAGCCGACTAAAGGGGAGGAGAAGCTGATGGTCGGCAATAATGAAGAGGTAGACGTTTTGTACGTGGGAGATATAGGATTAAACCTTGATACAGGGTTTCTCCTGGTTTTATAAGACACGTCTTATGTACCGTCTTTTAGACGAAATCTGATATCTGTATCAGTTTTGGATAAAGAAGGTTTTTGTTTTGTATTTGATAATACAACTGTTAATATTTCTATCAATACAAAACATATTGGTACTGCATTCTTATCATATGGATTGTATAAAATGTGTCTTACTCCTAATGAAATGTATGCTTCTTCACATGTTGCTGAGCCTGTTACTCGAAAGAGAAACATCATACATGTTGTGGCCTAAATGTCTTGGCCACATTTCTAGGGAAAGACTTGAGAGATTGATGAAGGATAACATTCTCCCAACTCTAGACTTCAGTGATCTGAAGACATGTGTCGATTGTTGTAGGGGTAAGTTGACCAAGATAAAGAAAAAGGGGTCAACTCGAGCTTCTGGTTTATTGGACCTCTTACATACAGATTTCAGTGGTCCTTACACAGTCACATTGTGCAATGCTAGGTACTTCCTGACATTTATAGATGATTATTCTCGTTATGGTTATGTGTTCCTGCTTAAAGAGAAGTCTAAAGTTCTTGATAAGTTCAAGATCTTTAAGACTGAAGTTGAGAACCAGTTAGGGAAATCAACAAATATTGTCAGATCTGATAGAGGAGGGGAATACTATAGCAGACATGGAGTTGCAGGACAAGAAAAAGGTTTGTTTGCCAAGCATTTGGAATCAGCTGGAATAGTGGCTTAGTTCACTATGCCAGGTAGTCCTGAGTAAAATGGTGTGGCCGAAAGGCATAATCGCACCCTAAAGGACATGATGAGGTCAATGCAGAGCAGGACTAACCTACCCGAATACCTTTGGGGTGAAGCCATCAAGACAGCATTATACATTTTGAACAGAGTCCCTAACAAATCAGTATCAAAGACGCCTTTTGAACTTTGGTTTGGAAGGAAGCCAAGTCTTGCACACATTCGTGTGTGGAGCTGCCCTGCTGAGGTGAGGTTGTATAATCCTTATAAAGGCAAATTGCAACCTCGTTTGACTCGTTGCTATCTGGTTGGATATCCTGACCACTCTAAGGGTTACATATTTTTCTGTAGAGAAGGAGGAGCCAGAATAGTGGAGTCACAGACGGCAAAGTTTCTAGAACACGATGTCTACGATGAAGGAGGATCTTCGCATCCTCCAGTAGATAGTAGGATGAATACTACAATTATTGTGTATCCACAGCCTCTTATACAATCAGTTCCAGTGGATGAAGGCTTGGGTACTGTGCCTATGCAGGTACAGGAACCTACTCCTATTCAGGAAGAGGTTTCTGAGGTATAAGAGCCTATGCAGTTGCATAGATCCACCAGAGAGAGGCGACCTGCTATCTCATCAGACTACATAGTTATTTAGGTGAACATGACTATGATATAGGACATGTTGTGGATCTAGTGACTTTTACAGAAGCAGTTTCTGGACCTCGTGCAGATATATGGTGGGAAGCAATGAAGGATGAGATGCAATCGATGAGGTATAATAAGGTGTGGGAGATTGTTGATTAACCTCAACATTGCAAGCCTGTCAGTTGCAAGTGGCTATTTAAGACCAAGAAGGACACATAGGGTCAAGTTGAACGGTTTAAGGCGTGTCTTGTTATTAGAGGATTCTCTCAGAGAGAGGGAATTGACTTTAACGTCACATTCTCTCCTGTGTCCTCGAAGGATGCATTTAGAGTGATGATGGAAATAGTAGCTCATTATGATATGGAGCTACATCAGATGGATGCTAAAATCGCTTTCCTAAATGGTGACCTTTATGAGGAGGTCTATATGGAGCAACCTAAAGGTTTTCAAGATCAAAAAGCAACTAAAAAGGTCTGTAAGTTGAATAAATCAATATATGGTTTGAAGCAGGCTTCCAAACAATGGTACCTAAAGTTTGATGAGGTTCTGACCTCATTTGACTTTGTGGAAAACAAAGTCGAAAGATGCTTATACTATAAGGTCAGGGGGAACAGAGTCATCTTTATACTTCTGTATGTCGATGACATCTTGCTCACGTCGAATGATTTGACTATGTTACATGAAGTAAAGCAACTTTTGGCCAAACATTTCGACATGAAGGATTTAGGTGAAGCATCTTGTGTTCTCAGTATACAGATTCACCGAGACAGATCTCAACACATATTGAGCCTCTCGCAAAATGCATACATCGAGCGAGTGCTACAAAGGTTTAATATGACTAACTGTAAGCCTGTTGTAGCACCTATCTCTCGTGGAGAGAAATTATCTTTGGCACAGTGTCCAAAGAATGAAGTCGAGAGAGAGGCAGAATGAAGTCAAGAGAGAGGCTATGAGGAATATTTCGTACTCTAGTGCAGTAGGTAGCTTGATGTATGCACAAGTGTGCACTAGACTGGATATTGCATTTGTCGTTGGATTGCTAGGTCAATATCAGGCAAACCCTGGTATGGACCATTGGTATGCAGTCAAATGGGTGTTGAGATATCTGAAGGGTACCAAGGACTATTCGTTGACATACAGGAAGGTCAACGATTTGATCCTCACAGGGTATACGGACTTCAATTTTACTATATGTCCAGATGATCACAAGTCCACATCAGGATACATCTTCATGATGGCAGATGGTGCAGTATCGTGGAAGAGTGTCAAGCAGACACTGGTAACTTCCTCTACCATGCATGCAGAGTTTGTTGCATGTTATGGAGCTGCTACACAGGCACTTTGGCTTAGAAACTTGATTTCTGAGTTGTCTGTGGTGGATTCGATAGCTAGACCCATTCCGTTGTACTGTGATAATCTTGTTGCAGTGTTGTTCAGTAACAACAACAAGAATATCACAAGGTCTAAGCATTTGGAGGTCAAATATTTCACCATAAAGGAGTTGATTAAGAAGGGTGACGTTGAGGTGGAGCACATCAGGACTGAGGATATGTTGGCTGATCCCTTGACTAAAGGACTTCGCCCATTAGTGTTTGTCAAACATGTATCCAATATGGGCGTGTTGACGCCCTTAGACAGCATTAGTTAGGGATCATTATATTAGGCCCGGGTCCCGGATCCCTATTCCTGAGGTGGCCCCTCGAGGGCACCGAGTAGGGGCCGCGCGAAGGAAGGATCGAAAGCGTGCAAATAAGTAAGGAAAACAGCAGCGGAAAGAGGTGTCCTCGCCGCGGCCACGGATTGCTTGCCGCAGCGAGCGTCTCTCTTCAATGGTTCGCCGCGGCGAAACCTGGCCTCACCGTGGCGAACTCCTCCAATTTGAGGACCCGATCCCAACATCTATTCAAATTCCATACAAACACAATTACATATACGTTCAAACTATGAGTTAATCACCCCCTATGAACAAAATATCTCCATGCCATTACAATCTGAATAAATTAAACAAGCATTCGTAAAATAACACAATACATATCAAAGTTTAAATCCAAAGTACATGAGAATGCCCAATGATGATATGCTGGGAGGGCTAACCAAAAAGTACTAACTTAATACAAAAGCTCCTAATTATCTTGAAGTTTCCGATGCCTTGCAAGGGTCAATGATCGTCTCGTTCTGCACCTGAGGAGTGGGAGATAATAGGGTGAGCTGCAAAGCTCAGTGGCATATGCATTTATAGCCATTGGCAACGAGCCACACATTCAAGCATATACACATATACATGAGCATAAAGCAAGCCAATATTTATCAATTTAGAATCATCACAAGAATATATCATGCTATTTCATGTTTACAACATAGCAAATCATGATGCATCATACCTAACAAATCAACAATGAATGCACAACAAATGGCTTGAGAGTTCTATGGAACGAAACGGATAAACCGAAGTTTATATCGTGAATAAAACGAGTCCGATTTCTCAGGATCTCGTGGCCACAAGCGGGCAGCCGGGAGAAGGCTATACGTCGACGTGCACCTGACTAACAAAACGTTCCTCTCTCGCCCAAACAAAGCACATAATCATTCGTTTCATGCTAAATTATTTTATCAAGCTTTCATTCTTTTCATTCTTACAAAATGCCATAATGTCTTCCAAAGCAATACATAATCATGATCACAATGTATTTGCAATATTTCTAATAATTCAACACAAGCAGTGTCACACACATGCAAGCAAGCAAAGCAATTTTCCCATACACACAACAACCATAAATATATTACCCACCTAATATCGCTTGAGAATCCGAACTCACTGTTGTCCTTCCTATTGCGATTGGAGTAGGTCGGCTTGGTTTCCTAAAACAAACTAAGTTCCCATTCAAACAATATTCAAAGGAAATATTCAAAAAGCTTCGAAAAGCAAAAGCACTAACACTAAAAATCTATACTCGACTTCCATCAAAATTTTCGAACCCTTAGAGGCTAATTACAAACTTCCCTTCTTCATAAAACTTGTAGCACTAAGGCTTTAGCTCACAACGAATCTACAATCATCTTAATTGGACATCTATAGCAGAAGTTATGCCCAAAATATCAAAATACATCTGTGTTGGAAGTAGGGGGCTCGCCGCGACGAAGGCTACGCTCGCCGCGACGAACGGCCTGTGCTCGTCACATCGAACAACCTGTGCTTATCATGATGAACGGCTCGTGCTTCGTTGTGACGAACAGCCCGTGCTCGCCGCGATGAACGGCCCGTGCTCGCCGCGGCGTGCACAATTTTGTGCGCTGCGACGTACACACCTTCCTCACACGTCGCGGCGTGCTCATGAGCACGTCGCGACGTGCGGGTCTGGAAAACGTCTCCGAACCTGATTTTTTTCAGCATTTTCCAACCTCAATCCTTCCCTTTTGCAAATGCAACACACCTAAACCTTGGTTCAAGTCTCATACTACATTGCTAACCCATTAACACCTTAAAAACAGTCACAAACTCATCAACCCAAGGATTCTAACCATGTTTTCCAAAAATCCCTAAACAACCGATTCTCACTCAGGCAACCTATCTTAGGGTTTAATCTAACCACAACAAGATGGAAAGAATGCAAACTTACTCAGAAATGTCTCTAATCGGTCGGAAATCTCTTAGGAATGTAAACCTTAGTTTTCTCTTCTTCCTTTTTAAGCTCACGATACTCTCCCTCTCTTCTCTTTTCTCACTTTTCTTCTTTTTATTCTTTTCCTTTCTACTTTTAATTCTTAAGGTTAATGGGATGGGCAAAGACCATTTTACCCCTCCATACAAAGCCCTAACCCATTCCAACCTAAGTGTTCTTCCCAAAATGCCCTCAAACATTTTTACCCTTTAATTCCTATTTAAACCACATTAAACTCAAATAAACCTCAATTATCCACTAATACTCTCAAATTAATCAAACTAAGGCATAAACACACAATTAACACAATTCATGCTTAATGACATCAATTAAAAAAATTGGGGCCCAACATGAACAATCTAAAGATTACCTAAATCTGATATCTCTAGAGAAAGTTATATCAATTGTCCCACGACGGGTTCAATTTGATTGAGGATAAAACCATATTGGATTCTTTTGGCCATAAATTCTTAAACCATTAGACTTTTAAGACATTGCTCTACATCTCCACCAAAAATTGTAGCCATCTGAAATGAAGTGAGAGAGATTGAGTGAAAAACGTGGGACGGGTACAGTGTGTGTATTTTTGAATACTATGAACTGGTGTTACTCCACTAAACATACTTTAGTATTTTGATGATTTCTGAATCGGTAGATCTCCAAATGAGATGATTTTAGATTTGTGGTGAACTAAAGACATGGAGTTACAAATCGTATGAAGAAATTGGAATCTAATTCTATCTCTATGATGTTTACATTTCGAATAAAACTTGTGCCTATTATACTGATTTGGACAAGAGCAGTCCAAATATGTTTGAAGTGTATCTTTCGAATCACTGACCCGAATTGAATGATTTTGGTGTCATTGGAAACCTAAGACAATAGAAAAGATTCTTCTAGAATTAAGTGTTATGTCAGAATATTCAAGAGTGCTTTTGGCAAGATACTTACGTGTAAAAGACATGAGGCATAAATGGAAGGGCATAATTAGAAGAAGAAGTGTTGTCATGCCTATAAATGGAAGGAAGCGGAAAAGAATAAGAAAAAGGAGAAAGAAAGAGAAAAAGGGAATGTCATAAAAAAGAGAGAGAAATACAAAGAGAAGAAGAGAATGAGAGAGAGAAAAGAAACCAAGCTAGGATTTCAATTTCCTTAGCCTATAAGAGAGATTTTGGAGTTGATTAAGAAAGGAAAAAGGTAGATGACGAGAAGAGCTTCCATTTGAGATAGGGGATCTCTTCATTCGATGAAGAGACCTATTTCAGTTAAATTAGCTCATGGAGCACACATTAAAGATACAACAGGGAAGAGTCTTATAGACCTCAGGTTGTTTACAAAGAGAAGAGACATTCATTAGAACTCATTTCTGAGCAAGTCTACAAGCAAGGATTTTTAAGGTGGGTTTCATGTGTATAATTAAGTTAATAAGTCATTACTGTTTTCGTTAAATCAAAGAATTTTTCTTATTTTCAATTTGGATCATATGTGCTACATTATTGTCATAAATGGGTGTGAATTCTGCTATATGTTTCTTACATGATTTGAGTGATGCCTTTTTGGAAAAAGATGCATGTTTATAAAATCATATTTTCAAGAATGGCTTTCAAGATATACGTCAAGCATGTGAAAAGCAAGTTTGCAAGAAAAGTACTAGTTTGGGCAACAAGTTTACAAGTTTTGAAATATATATGTTATGTGAGTTTTTGGTGGTCCCCTAAGTAAATTCAAGTGCACTTGTCTAAAGGCTTCTCCCGAGTGCCTGCTAGTGACATGGAGCTCCCTCGCGGACTCCCATAAGTTCACGGCTATGTAAGACCATTACATGGGATTGCTTAGTACGTTCTGTTCACGACTACACAGGACCCGTATGAAAAATGTGCAGTATGTTATGTTTAGATCCACCCAAACTATTCTGATGTGCTTATATGCTCATGCTATGTTTGACCAAGTTAGCACATTCACAATTTTCGAATAAGTTCAAATTTTTTTGCATAATTTTGTGTTGGTTATGATTTTGATTTCTTGACAAGAAAAGAATTTTTTAGAAACATGTGTTATTGTTTAAACTCAATGAAAGCGTTTTCAAATGACAAAGGAGAAATTATTTCACAAGTTTTGCTTATCTTTCTTCTATTATAAACTATTGCCCACGAGCTTTCAAGCTCATCCCCTCTCTGTCCCCTCCTCAGGTGATAGTTAAGAAGTCAAGCGAGCAAGAGTCTAAAGGAAATTCTTAAAATTTTTTATTTGGTATTTCAAGCTAGATTTTGTAACTAGGAGGGTTTAGTTGCATTTATGAAAATTTGTAGTTCTTGTAACTTCTGTATTATGAGATTTGCGAATTATAATGTATTGTGGCTTATAAGACCCTTTTGTTTTGAGGGTAATGAAATATGAATGATGATATTAGTTGTAAGTGATGTATTAAAGATGTATGATGTAGTAAAGATTCGCTCAAGTCTTATGATATCTGCAAAAGGGTTGGGTTTTAAAAACGGGTCTCAACAAAAAACTTTAGTTACACCCCAATACCCTAAGAAACAATTTAAGAACATTAAAAACACTAAAAAAAAGACGGTAATCAACATACCAAAGTGAATCAAAAGTGGGAAATCAAGAAGAAAGTCTAGGATTTACAACTTTCCAAATCAAGCTCTAAACAAAATTTTTCTTCTTTTCCTTTTGTTATTTTCATCAAACTTGATGTGTAAACTGAATTCCAAGATTTTTATTATGTTCATGAGTTTATAAATTCTAAATTAGGTCTTATTCTGAATTTATTTTGAGACTTTGATCATTATTGATTCAACACATATTCTAATGTTATGATAACTGTGAATGCTCATATTTTGACAATAAATCGAGAGAGTGAGTAAAAAGTAATTAGATTATGTTATACAATAAGAGTTTGTAATTTAATAAGTGTCGTAATTATCAGATTAAAAATTATTCAAAAAGAGATCTTGTGTGAGAAATTAATTGTCTAATAGGTAATTGCAAATCTAATTGAAAATGTTAGGAAAGTTTTGTAAATCTAGAGATTATAATTCTAGAATTTTCATATTCAATTAAAGTTAAGGAAATATCATAGTTAGGGAAACAAATTAATGAAATAATAAATCCTAAGCATTCATCCTTAATAAATCCAATCACTTTGGCAGCTCACTTGTTATTTGCTTATTTGTTTGATTTTATTAATTCTTTTAATTTTTGTTAGTATTTTCATTCAAATCATCGTTCTAGTACCTTAGAAAAAGTTAGGTTTAAAATTTTTTATCTATTTCTTCATGGAATCGACACCTTTTGATACTACAAGATACGATTCATATAATTGCAGGTATTAAGAGTTTCAACAGGTGTATATTATAGTATGATTTCTAGAAGGTTAAGTCAATATTACAAATACCGTACTGGACTTGATACCAAATTGGGCTTTGATATGGTACTATACCGATATCAGTTAATACCGAGTACTATTTTGGATAATTTTTTAAATTTATGAAATAGTCCTTGAATTTTTTTAAAATTATAAAATAGTTCATTGTCATATTGTACAGTTGTACTTTATATTTTTAACCATGTTTCCAAAAATCATAATAATAAATAATAATCAAA
>JANIHY010000210.1:41036633-41050685 GCA_027479065.1 Erythroxylum brevipes
GTATGTCTCGAAAAATAATCCATTCATATTACCTTAATCGATCCTCTCACTTTGATTCAATTCATTATTTTCAATTTGATCTTAAAAATCACAAATTCTTATAGAGAGGTAGAGGAGTGTCGTATGAATCCAACGCTTCAAAAATCAGGTCAATTGGAGGTCGGATGGACAAGTTATAAGAAAAGAGTAGAGGAGGGGCAGGTAAGCCGGCGAGCCGTCGCGCATGCGATCGCGAGCCTTCACCCTAAACAATAACACATCTTCTAAACATCATACCTTCCTATTCCATAGGCCAAAAATTTCAAGCTTTATATCAATAAAAATATCAGAACACATTCTACAACTTTCATGAACAACGTGGAAATAAATTAAACCTCTAATAAGGTCAAAATCTCAATCAAAGTTTCTGCCCCTCATAATTTCACCCTAAACCACAACTAAACTTCAAAAATTCATACCTTACAATTCCTACATCCAAAAATGGCATATTATACTTCATTAGAAAGCTAAGACATTCCTCTATAACTTTCAATAAGGCCACTTGAGCCAATTTAAACCATAACAGTCCAGAATTTGACTCAAAGCACAGTATCCACAAAACCTACACTTATGGACATTTCCAAACACAAAGCACATTAATCTTTAGAATAACATCCGAAAGTCAACAGATCATAATTTTCAACCCTGATATCAAAAAATGTTATACTTTGTAGCGATAGAAAGAAAACAAGAAAAGCTACAACATTCACGAAGACCCCTTTAGCAAAATCTGCCTAAATCAATCCAGAAAAATTTTCAAAGTTTCAGATCAAGCCTACACACATTGCCACATTCAAGTCACAATTTGGAAATCTTCAAGCCAAAATTGAACATCACTTCCTCACAAGAAATCTAGCCAAACACCTCTAGTTTAATTTAAGCCAAAAATCATCTCAATTTCATAACTATAGAAGACGTTACGACTAAATCATTGAAACATGCTCAAATTAATTTTTTTCCAGATTAGCATCCTACTCTTCTCCTACCTCTTCCATCCCTTTTCCTCACTCAAACATTACTCAATTCAATCAAGATATCAACCAAAACTAAGGCAAAACCTCTACTTGACTATTAACCTACAACATAGCATCAACATGCAAGCAATCATCTTCCTTTTCATACACTCATTTAACCTCATTAAATTCAATCCAAACCATCTCAAATTATATACAACACATGCTACATCATATATCATCAATCAAACAAGAATTCACACCCATATAATCAAACCTCAATTTCCATGGAATTAATTGTAAATAACATCACAAATGATTGATTTAACTACAAATCCATCATTATAACATATTCTTACCTAATCAAGCTTCCAAATCTTCTAATCTTCAAAATCTCACAAACTCTCTAACTCTCTCCACCATGCACGATCATCATCATCAACTTGAGGGGGTGAGGTTTAGGTTGTCAATGAACAAAAAGAAGAGCAAGCCAAGAGAAAAGAAGGTAGAAAGAATGAGCAAAATTTTAAAAGAACTTAAGAAGAGGAGAGCTACGAAGGTGGTGGAGAAAATCACACTTAAAGCACTAAATCAACTTAGGAAAGGAGAAGCATCAAGAAAGATTAAAAGAAGGGTGGGTTTTTATTAAACAACTATAACATGGTGGCATGTTAGGCAAGTGACAAGTGTCACTTGCCACATGTCACATTTTCAAGCCCTCACTTAGTTTCTTTTCAATTAAAATTCTAATTTTTACTCCAATTTCTCCCCAAATTTCCAATGACCTAAATTAATAAATCCTAAAATCATTTATCTAAATTTTCAATGCCATTGGACAGGAATTTCTATTACCGGTAAACAATCAGCCTACCACTTGACATTTTTCCTAGTCCTGAAATTTCACTAAAATTTTAGAAAAATAATTTCTAAAATTCTACAAAAATTCAACAATCACAAAGACCCTCTCCAACTCAATTTTTCATACACACGAATCACATTTATTTACAATCACATTTTTCACACTTATACTGGGAAATGTCATTAATGCATGTACATTCATTTTCATGTGCCAAAATTCACTATTCACAAGTATGCGGATGTTAGATTATGTATGAGCATGTAAAAGCAATTTTTAACGCTCATTAGCCCCTCAAAATTACTATTTTACCCTTTCCATCGATAATGGGATGTTACATATACTCTAACTTTTTTTTGGTGTAGGCTTGAAGCAAAAAATAGTTAAATAGGCCTTTAATCCACATAATTTGGTGTCACTTATGGGATATTCTTTTGAAAATTTGAGTATTCTCACTTAAGTAAATCTCAAACTAGTTGTGATATCACCATTTAGAGAAAGAGCAATGGATTCATCAACCTAGCTAGAGTAGGCCCACCAATAAAATTACTCAAAATAATAAGCATTTGAGGTCTCAACGCATAATGAACATACTACTATAATCAAGATATTAGGATAACAAGTTAATAGTTGAAACAAGAGAAGAAGTAGACTTGTAATCCATGTCCATCATTGCAAGGAGCCCTATCAATACCCCTAGTGTTAATTCCACTAGAACACAATATATAAGGACGAGTTTGATAGTTGACAATATTCTAATAGCTGATGATTTATTAGAGAAATTACCAAGCATGTTTAATATGCATAAAGTGTACATTAGAGACAAAATGCATGACCCATTTGATCACACACAAAAATATAAGGAACTCATAGATTTGCTTATCATGTCTGATGTTAACAATTGCAAGGTCTTTTTTTCGCCTTTAGCAGCAACCTATTCATTGTTCCAAACACTGCCTTCCACATAAATTGCCATATTCCATTAGTCAATGCCCAACTTCATGTCACACATTGTCAGCAAAAGACATAGATTAAGAGACTCTACTATTTAATATATGTACTTCAAATATACAAGGAAATAATAAAGGATTACCAATTGCTCATATTTGATACAATCTAAATCCTAACTCTTAGGATGGTACTAGTAGCATTTACAAATGGGATAAGACCTTGGTGACCTTTGTAGAATTATATGTGGAAAAAGTGACCTTAAAATTTGAAGGAAGTGTGCACTAGGGAGCAAAAGTATTTTGATCTTAAGGATGTTGCGTGGAATGTGGGAAGCGTAACTAATAAAAGATATTAGAGTATAAAAAGGTATGCACCTTTAATTAACAAGTATTCAAATGCAAATCAAGAAAAATTTGAGAACAAAAAAAAAAGCAGGATCCTCCCACCCCCTAATCCAGTGCTCTATTAAATAGGAATTTGATGCAAGTCGAAGACAATAAAAAATAAAACATAACTCTGCACAACTAAACTTGTAGTAGTGGTAAGAAAGGATTGTATCAATAAAGAGTCTGTGATTAGCTTTCGTAATAAATAAATTTGTGTATAGGATTGGGGGGTTTGGTTAAGTAAACATAAACCATTGAAGATATTTTTTCTTTAGCTATTACTCTTAATCCTATAACCAAGGTTAGACTGATCAACCTAACTTTGGTTATGAATGGATAACTACTAGAATTACTTCTATGATAATTTGCAAGACACACAACAATTCCTGTGTGGACCAGAAGCTTCTTATCATAACTCAAGTACACCTCTGGATGACTATATCAAGACTTGTAATGCTGGCCATATTTAATTTCAACAGGGTATGTAACAACTTCAAGAGAGTATGCAACAACTTCAACATAATACCCTACAATTTTAGCATTTTGAAAGACAATCTTGGTCTAGCTTCCAAGATATGGAAAGCCATCAAAACCCAGTTACATCTTTGGAAGAACTGATGAATGTTGTGATTATTAATAATCTCTAATTTCAACGAAGCCTATAACAGCAGTCGTAGTAGTTCCAGCAGGAGATGAGGCATATAACGTCTAGAAACTAGAACTGTTTAAGCTAAATGGGTGAAATGGCAACAAGGATCGAATGTCTAGAATCACAAATGGAAGAGAAGCATTTATTTCAAACCGAGGCATACCTTATGTAGGTAAGTGCGACAATCTTCCAAAGTGATGAAGAGCTTGAAAAGCTTGAGTGTAACTCTCAAGGAGTTGATTGCGTGGAAGAAGCAAGGGAAGAGCTCGAAGTAGAAAAAGACATCTTTTAGCTCGGAGATAAATACTGAGTCTGTAATTATTTTTGAGACTAATCCTTCACCTTTACCTAGCAGGTCAGAAGAATTAAACAAAGAAGAAAAAGTTGAAGAGTCATTTGAATTATTTCAAAAGAGCAAGGACTCAACAGAGATGAAGAATCTGAAGATAGGGAAGATGCTGGATGTGAACAATTATTAACCAAGGCCTTATCTGGAAGAACCTCATGTTGAGGAGTAGCATGTGACACCTGAAGATCACATTTTTGTGACATAAGGAGGAAACATGGAGTCGAGCCAATGACCCTAAACAAAGACACTTCTTGGGAGGCAACTCAAGGGAAATAAATTTCTTTTCTAGACATTTTTCATCTTTTTTATGCATTTATTTTTTTTAATTTGTTTGTTTTAGTTGTTTTAAGTTTTCAATCAAAATAAGAGAAATAATAAAACAAAAAAACAAACGTTTTCTCATTTTCTATTGCTTTTGGGATTATATAGTCATGATTAGAGTGTGAATTGAATAGAGAATTTATGGAAACTTTAGCATGTATTTTTACTCTTGTGATTGGTTGATATGCATTATCTTTAGAAGAGTAGTGATTAGTGGTAGATAAAGCCTATGAGATTTTGAGCCTAATTAGACTAACATATCTATATCAGTCTCATTGTCTTTTGATAATGTGTAACCTTCATGATATGTACATCCTAACTTTGCTTTGAGTTTCTATTTGAGTCCACATTTTTATCATATGCATAACATGGAAATGACTAGACATTCTTTGTTTCATAAGATACATTAACCCAATTGTCTACCCCATTAACATGATTTTTCCCCAATTAAGCTCCCTTTGAGCCTTATTAACCTTTCTTTTTGTATCAACCACATTAGATGGTTTATACTTAACTAAATGTTCTACCCACGCCATGAAGCTAGTGAAACATTTGTGATTATTGAGTTTATGGATGTACAAAATTCTAAGTGTGGGGTGTATATATATGTGGATTGGCTATAATGATTGGGATGTTATTTTATGTCTTATCATTGAAATTCCTATGTTAATGTAGTTTCTTTTAATGTTCATAAAAAAAGGAAAAGAAAGAAAGAAAAAATAAAAGGAAAAGAAAAAGACAAAGAAAGCAAAGAAAAATGTTTTAATAAATGTATCAAGGATGAATTGCATATGTGTTGAAATTTCTTTATGATTAATGCATCCTCTTAAAGTTGTAATGAATATGTTATTAGAGCATGTTGATTATGAGGTAGATATTGGCTTGGAATTTTAATTCTTTTATGGTTTCAATGTATTTTCATTAATTGTATGAGTGATTCATTTAGATTGGTATATGCTTCATGTGGTTTGTATGTGAAAATTGAATTGAGTTGTGAAATATAAATGTTGCAGTCATCATAGCTGACAGTATCCATTTTTTATGAGTGTTAGCTTGTGCATATGATGTCACATTGAGTGTTCCTTTGTTTCACTAGCTTAATGGCTTTCAAGTTACTTGACCCAAATACAACAATTTTGCATGTGAATTTTAATGGTGGAGAAATGAAATGATATGCAAAGTTATGGATTATCATGATCATGAATAGTGTTAAATGTACCCATGGATATATTTTAGTTAGACATATTTTCCAAGTCGACCATTAGATTGCTCAGTTTTTAAAGGTATTGAATGTTGATTCATTATAAGTACAAGCTTGGAATGTTGACTTTTTATCTTTGCTTGTAATTCATTTATCTTTGCTTGTAATTATATATTCCTAGAACATATGGGAATTGAGTAAATGTTTTTTTGGTCTATGAGCTTAATTTGCCCAAAGGCGGTCAAAAGCTAAGTGTGGGAAAAATTGATATGTGCTTAGTTGATTGTTTAATTATTTCTTAACTTAGTGATTAAGGATATGAAATTGCTTAATATACTCACTTTGACTCATATGTGATTTTAGGCATAATTCGGAAGCAAAGAAGTTAAAGTGAGTTGAAAGTACAATAATTAGGTCATTTTTCAAAGGTTAATTTTTACTTAATTTTCTGGAGCAAGGAAAAGAAAATTTGAGCAAGAAGAGATCAAATTCACCCCAAAAGAAGTGGAACCATAATAGCTGGAAAAATAAGGTGGATAAAGAAAAATATCAAAACAATAGTGGAAGCAAAGCAAAACCCCAAGAAGCAACTGAGTAGGCAACATCCTAGGAGCTACATAAAATGACACAAAAAAACATTAGACTAAATGGCTAGAAGAAAACGATAAAGCATGGAAGAGAAAATACAAACATTGGGTTTTTCATGCGACTAATATACATTTCATGCAAGACCAAAACACGCATGCTAGGGACAACCAAGATGTTGACGAATGGCTAGGAAGGAGCAACCAAACACATATGCAATAAGAGCAAACATAGATGTTTTCAAGAGATTCTTTTGTTTTAAATAAAGTAGTGAACAATATGGGTGGACCAACAATTAAATGAGAAATAGGGAGTAGCCAAAATGCAACACAGCAAGGATCCAAAATGCAACAGTAGAGGCAAAATGTAGATGTTGGACAAAAGATAAAAAATAGTCATTTGAGCAGCAGACATGGAAGGAGCATAGGTTTTTAATGAGTGAACAGTAAAGTGAGCCAATAATTAATTTAGAAAATAAGATAGAATAGTAGCGTAGGAAGCGTAGTAGTGAAGGAGGAGAGTGGTTCTTCGGTGGGTTTTCTTTAGGCTAAATCAAGGGGGAACTTTGTGAGCTTCAGGAGAGCACAAAGATAGAGGTAAGCTCTACATCATGAGGAGACCCATAGAGGGGTAGCTTCCTGATGTAGGTTCGGAGGTGATATCAATGTCAATGACCTAGTTAAGCACTCTTTCTTTGTTTTTGTTGTTTCTTTCTCTCATTAGAAATTGATTATGTTATCCTATGTTAATTGATTTGGGTTTTATGTATAGATAATTTTATTCTAGTTATTATTTGGTTATTTATGTATAAACCCATTGGGTATTATGAAAAGATGATTTTGATACGTTCATTGAATCAATTATTTGCAAACTCATTGCTAGAATTTTAATATAATCTATAATTTTTATATTTGAAATCACATGTAGTGACTAATGATTCATAATCATTTGGAATTACATAACTTAGGTTAAATGACGCATCATATGTGATTATTGCCTTGATTAATAAGATTTCCTACTTCTTAAAGCTACTACCCAATTGAATAAGGAGATAGTATCCTAGGTTATTCGATAGTTAGGTTTAATTAACGATCGTATCTTGATTAAATATTACTTAAGGGAAAACTTAGGTTAATTATTAACCTATAATTAGTAGTTTCTAGGAGAGGTTTGAGAACAACAATTCATGGAAAAATGTTTAATTAGGGTGTAGCTCAAGATTGAACCAAAGAACTAGATTCCCAATGAATTCACTACTTTCTTCATTTTTTTGTATGTTTTCTTTAATTTGTTTTTAATAAGTTAGTTTTATTTTATTTTCTTGTTTAAAAAATCCAAACCCCTACAAACCTAAACATTTATTATTCTTAATTTCAATAACTTTACACACACTCTCTATGGATCAAACTAGACTTACCACTACTACAGTATTAGTACAGTTTTTATGTTAACTAGTGTTACAATGCGCTCTAAAAAAACTAGAAAATACATAATCAAACATGTGCCATTTGATGTAGTAAAACAAAATGTGAACTTAAGATGTGTACCTTATAATCTCCTTTATTTTTTATTGTTGCCACCTCTTTAGGTTATCATAAACTACATAGACCAAAGGAGGATGTCTCTAATGATATCTACAAGAAGATCGAAGCCTGAAACCTCTTAGGTAGAATGACTAGAACACACACAAATTGCTAGCTTTGTGGTGTGCTCTTTAAGAGAGTATTTTAGAAGATGGTAAACAATTCACAAAAAGGCACTTTTTTTCTTACTACTTTTTCACGAAAATGGAGTTTCTTTGACACCCTTTGGCCTCCCTTTAGCCCATAACATCAATGAAGAGTTAGTGGGAATTAAGCGGCTTTTAATCCGAATTTATTTAGCATGAAAACATTCACCCCTTCTTTAAAGAGTAATTTTGTCATATTGCTTATTAAAAGGTAATTTTGTCTTCTGACCTAATAAGAAAAATTTACATGTGTCATGTGATTCGCAATCAAATGACATTAAAATATCACACTTTTGTAGCTTAGTCATGCATCTCTTATATGGTGGATGCCCATTTAAAACCATTTTATACATTCTTTGCATCACTAATGTGTGTGAACCATTAGGTTCTCGGTTTTCGGTTTTGTTGGCTAACTGAATTAACACTTAATTCGAGCAAGTCATAAGTGGCATGTAGTAACACATCATATCTCCCAATTGATCAGAAAGCTAGTGGTTTAACTATGAACCCTTCCATGTGCAATTCATCCTTTCACCATTCTATACCCCATTTGGTTCAGAGTATGGTTAAAGTGTCAACTCCCACTAGACTAGCTACATCACATCTAGCCTAAATGATGTTAGTTCTTGTCCCTGAGGCTTATTACTCAATTGAATATGCCACTGAAGCTGTGGGTATCATCTCCTCCTATTAAGAGTGGTGAATCCTTTATTAAATACTCAATTACTTTCGAGTACCTCAAGTTGTACCTAACCACCATCCCATGAGCAACCTTTAAGAGGCAACGAGGAATGGAGTCAAAGTACAGGATCAGTATCTAAGATATCCTTAAGCATCTCAAGTTTGAGGATATTTGCACTATTGTTATGATAATACTATTACTAACACTAGAATAGATTATCCATATGATTGTCTCATAGTAGGTCATCCAATGTAATTACTAGTCTTAGCAAGCATCCACATATTAAATCTAAACAATTCATGCTTATAGCTTATGAGATCCACTGCTTGATCTAATCATGGAGTATAATAAGTGCTAGTCTATCCAAATAAATAATGTCTCATCTCATTAATCATATGATTAGGGATAATTTAGATACTAACATAATTACACATGATAGGAATCTCATTATCATGATTTCCTTCATGCTATATAATGTATCAAGGACTTAATTAATTCGATTTAAGATCATTATCAATTTATAAAGAACATGAACATCAAATTAACTCACTTATACTAAAGCCAATCGCCTTTGTATCTAATACCATAGGCAAGTATATAAGAATCATATCTATTTTGGGAATGGATTTAGTCAAAGGATCATTAATATTCTGATTAGTGGGCACTCTCTCTATCTTGACATCATTTTTACCAATGATTTCTTTAAACATGTTTTATTGCCTGAGTATATGTTTGAATTTATAATGAGACCTTGGTTCGTTTGCTTGCTCTATGGCACCTTTGTTGTCACAATACAATTGTACTAGGTCAACAATGCTAGTAATCACTCCAAGTTTCATGATGAACATATTGATCCAAACTGCTTCCTTTGCTGCTTCTGAAAGGACAATGTACTTTGCTTCAGTTATTGAATCTATAGTTATCTCTTGTTTAGAACTCTTCTAACTAATCATCCACCATTCAGTGTAAAAATATATCTTAAGTTTAATCTGAAGTCATCCTTGTCAGATTAGAAACTAGCATCTGTATACCTGATCACATTAAGATCTCCTTCTCCATATACTAAGAATACATTCTTAATTCTTAAATACTTAAGGATATTTTTGACAACCACCCAATGACAATCACCAGGATCTGACTGGTTTTTGCTCGTAACACTTAGAGTATATGATACATTAGGTCTCATATATAATATAGCATACATGATTGATCCTATAATCGAAGCATAACAGATCAAATTGATGTGAGTCCTCTCATCTTGTGTCTTTGGACATATAAATTTTGAGAGTGTAATCTCATGGATCATAGAAAGATAACCCATCTTGGACTTATCTGTAGACTGAGAATGACTAAGAAACTTCTTAGATCTATCTCTATAGATTCTTATCCCCAAAATATAAGTTGCTTCTCTAAGGTCTTTTATGGAGAAATTCTTAGACAACCAAATCGTGACTGATTGTAAAGTTGAGACATTGTTTACTATTAGTAGTATGTCATCTATATAAAACACAAGGAATATAATTACACTCCCACTAACCTAAGCACAAGGTTCATTCAGTTTTTGGAGAAATGAAACTCTTTGTTTGTCTCATCAAATCAGTTATTCCAACTCCTAGATGCTGGCATGAACCCATAAATGGATTTTTTAAGCTTACATACCTTTTTACCATCTTTGGATATGAAACCATCGGGTTGTTTCATGTGCACATGCTCTGTTAGGTTTCCATTAAGGAAAGTTATTTTCACATCCATATGTTATAACTAATATTCATAATGAGCAACAATGGCCAGAAGTATCCTAATGGATTTAAGCATGGCTACTAGGCTAAATGTTTCATCATAGTCAACTCCTTATCTTTGATAATAACCTTTAACTACTGATATAAGTATATTGCATCTTATTTTAGGGCATAGTTCCATATATGATTAGCTATAATTCAATCATTTAGTTTATGCTTAGCTTAGAACTATGTTAGTTTGTTAATTATTTATATTTACAGTATTTTACGGGTTAGTACAAATCTATGAGCTTAAATATTATATTTTTGAGGTACCTTGATGTGTTGGCAGTATTTCAGGGTTAACATCGAAGAACAAAGGAGTTTTGGAGACATTCGGGTAGAAACAATGGCTCATATCATGGCCCACAAGCCACGATCATGACAAAAGTCTAGGTAATAGGCCACGATATTGGCCTACAGGGCCATGGTCGTGACTTGCGTTAAGTAGACATGCAGACAGTCAAGAACATCAAGTTTAGGGCCTAAAAAACTCTAAAGTTACCCGAAACACAAAAGGATATTTGAAGAACAAGAGAAGAGGTAGAAAGGGAGCTTTTGCATCAACCACGTTGAGAAACACTAGAGAGAAATCATCGAGGGATAGAGGAAGAGAAGAAGTTGACTTGACATACTTCCCGGATCAAAAGGTTTCCCAATGTCACTGCCTCCTATCATCCATTTAGACTGTATTTCTTGTTTATTTTTAGTTTTATTATTGCATAGAATTGGAATGAACAGTAGATGATAGTATGTAAAATGTTGAGGATGTTCTAAACTCACCTTCGAAATTTTATTTTTAAAGCAATAAAAATCTAATTATTTTTGTGTTATTAGATTTCTTATGGTTTGATTCTATGATTGCATAATTCCATAATAAACTAAGAGGGTGAATCAAATAAAAATGATTAACGAGAGTTAGGTGATTTAATAGAAACAAGAATTGCGTCAGATCGAGAATTTATACAAAGAGAGAACTTGCATAGGTTTCTGATAGTTTATTAGAAAAATTCAGAGTTAGTTAAGGTTTTAGATTAGTTGTGAATTGAGAGATTGCAACTTCCATAATTTGAATAAGGTTTATAATTTAGGGTTAATGGTTATAACTCAAGAGAGAGTAATCAACTATAGGATAGTCTAGAACCAATAATCCAATAATTCATAATCAGTTAGGTTAGCATTAAGGATAGGTAAAATTCCCTTTCTCTCAATTGGGATTTTCTTTCGGTTGATTCTTGGGTGTGTTGCAATTGTTTAATAATTCATATTTTCATGTTTTATTCTTAATTTAAGTGAATGAATTAAATTCTCGTTTTAGTTTCGTTGCATTTTAAATTTTTGTGATTTGTTTCTGGCCTTAGATTAGTTCCCTCCTCATGGGATCAACTCCTTTGGTACTATGCTAATGAACTACACACCTGCACATTATTGAGGGTTATTAACTAAAACTTACACATAACCAAACCACTTGATCAGCTACAAGCCAATCTTTATAGGTAACTACATTACCCTCCACGTCATTTTTCTTCTTGAAAACCCATTTGCACCCTATAAAGTTTATCCCTTCAGGTAGGTCAACCAAAGTCCATACATAGTTTTCATACATGGAATCCACTTCGGATTTCATAGCTTGACACCATTTGTCAGGTTGTGAACTCTTCAAAACTTCTTCATAAGTAGTAGACTCATCGTCTTCTTTGAGCAATATGTCATTATATTCACTTATGAGAAATCCATATCTCTCTAGAATATGATTGTCCTACTTTACCTATAAACTTCTTGCGTGTTAGAAGATGAACTATTGTTTCATCATTGTAAACAATAGTATTTGGATCAGGCAGTTGATATACATCTTCTTAAGCATCTTAAAATTCCACAAGTTCAATTTTTCTTCCATCGTCTTCTTTTGCAAGAAACTCTTTCTCTAAAAAGTCAGTATGCTTTTAAAAAGCACCTTTTATTACAAAACATTATAAAACTAATATCCTATTGTTTCTTTAGGATATCCTACAAACAAAAACTTGTCAGATTTAGTTTCTAGCTTATCTCCACTCCATATAAGCCAGACAACCCCAAACTTTCATATCAAAAAGATAAGGTTTCTTATTAGTCCATATCTCAAATTATAACATACCACTCACACGAAGCATATGTCCAAACATACCAGAGGATATTCAAAAAACACTCTATGAAAATGGTATATTGAAAAATCAAACTAGCTTGTTAAAGGCATAAAAAATATCATAAGCATTCTAAATGTTCAGTCCTTCCCATTTCATTCACAAACATAAAAGTAATATGTATCATTACAATTCAAAATCCACATATATATATGATACACAACAATTTTATGAGTTCAATCTTGGTACCAAAAATATAATATGAAATGGCATACTAGTACGTAAGAAATCTATCTAGACTCCTCATATTCAGTTGAACAAGCCTTTGAGCCATTCTTGTCCCCAAAATGCAAGTACTAAACTTCTACTATATCACCTAAGCAGCTAGAACTCACTTCATTGCAATTTTGATGAGTTTATAAACTCAGTGAGTGAACCATCATTGATGTATTCACTCAAGTCAGATCACAAAAATGAGTGTATCATATCATCCAGTATTGAATACAACATCACATTTCATTTTACTTTAATAAGTACATCAAGTTTATCAAATTTTTACAAACATATCATGTCACATATAATTGAGTTTACACATCTAGGTTAAATCCTAGTACGCTCCAGAATAGCTATTGCCTTAATGATCCGACAATGTCTAGATGTTGGCGATCAACTTATACGTCTATAGTCAAGCAATACGCATATAGTTCACAATCACTAATTTGTTCAATCATATGAACATACAATCATGCACATGTATACATGTCATGTTCAATGCATGCTCAATTAACCTTTCGAGGTATTTATTCTTATTCACAAGTTTTGATTGGTCATTTATTATAACTTATATATTACCTCTTTGCATTCAGGCTTATACCTTGAGTAAGTTTGATTACTCTAAATTCGTCAATCATACATTTCTAGCAATATCCATTCACATAAATTCCCAAATCTCATTCATTCATACCTAATACACCTTGTTCATATCCTTTGGATCATATTTTCATTCATAAGAACCCTTTTATTCCTTTAACAAATCAAAATTTCTAAATTTAAATACATTGATATCGAGACAATCCATTCATTAAGTAATGACACCGATTAACATCCTAAACTTATCAAACCCTTAACCAATTAATTAAGCAATAATATAGATGTCCAAATGAAGTGATTTTCGATTCGTTGTATAATAGAGACAAAGGTCTACAAGTTTTGTGAAGAAAAGAAGTTTAAATTCAGTTGTTAGAGATCTCAATTTTCGGATGGAAGTTGAGTATAGATTTTAGTCTCAATATAAGGATAGTCCCTTTATGTTTGGAGTATAACTTCCGGATTGCTGAAACAAATTGAATGATTTTGGAGTCTTTAGAAACTTAAGACAATGGGAAACTTTTTATAGAAGAGAATACTACCAGATGTTGTCATTTACTTGATCATGGTGATCATGGAAAATTGA
>JANIHY010000210.1:41187064-41199421 GCA_027479065.1 Erythroxylum brevipes
GATTTTTGAGTTGATTTATTTTGGGATGATCTTAGTATAGACGTTTGTATCAGTTTCCCTTTTTGAGATACTGTATTTGTGACTGTAGGGGACTGATAGAGGTGTCTATATTTTGGACTGATAGTATGCAATGAAAGATTATTATTATGGTTTTAAAATTTAGTGAATTGCATGTTGTGGTTTATTTATATTGATGCCATGCGAGTGTTTAGTGATCGTTCGCGATCGTAGCACTTCCTTACTGTGGGATATGCGTCGGAACGACCCACGGGCGTCCCGGTGTGTACCCTGCGGTGAGGGGGCGCTATATATGTTGTTAGGACGCCACTTATAATATCCATATTTTAAAAAACCTCTATGTATTTTATATTTCACATATGGATCTTCCTAAAAACATCACAAAATTTTGGAAGAATTAATGATAAATTTTATGTAGACTAGGGAAGCTTATAAGAATCCTTATACCAAAGTCAAATTCATAGACATAAGATGCATCTCATCGAAAAACTCTTGTCAAAGTGACATAGAGACTCTTATCAGATTAGGAAACAATATTGGCTCAATGGATTTATTCTCATTACTTAGAGAATTAAAGTTTATGGGAAATCAAACCAGGGTCATAATCTTCTTAAACCATGCTAGAAATACTCAAGTTGAGGAGGAATCTTTGTGGGGAATTAAAGTGCATCATAGGGAATGGAAAAAGCACTAAGATTTAGTAGAATAACTAGCGTGAAAATTTCCCCTTTATATTTGATAGTTAAAACCTAAGGCACATGTTGAACCTTAAATAATCTAAGCTTAGGAGCTCAAAAGTGGAAAGAATGGAAAATTAAAAGGATTCTCTATTATCCAAGACAATACCAAGGTAAAGCCTGAATCAACAAAGGAATGATAGCTTAAGATGGTAAAGGCATGCTTCTAGACTTTTCACCAATTAATCTTGCTACCAAATTTTCATAAATTCACCTACTAAAATCAAATGGAAGAAACTAGTTGGGAGTAAGTATATCCCTCTTAAACTACTTTTCATCATGTGGCACTATCGAGAATATATTATCTACTCTTGATAAAGTCAAAGGCTCTCTTAGTCTTAATCGCAATTGCAAACTTTGCAACAACGAACCTAAATAAAGGGATCATTTATTCTTCAAATATGACTAAACTAGGGATTATGGTTTATAATTGAAGAGCTTTGCAAATACTCATGCATAGATGATGACTGAAAACAAATTATACTTTAGGCCCCTAAAAGACATCACTTAGAAAAAGAAGATCACAAAATATTATAGATAGTAATTAGTTCTAAAGTATATGCTATCTAGAATGAAAGAAATGAAAGAATTTTAAACAAAAAAATGCATAGACTAGATAAGCTTTTATAACACAATCAATTGGATGAAAGAGTTCCTTCATGCAAGCATAAATATTAACCAAGTATCAAACAAATATGTTAAGGAGATGGAGAATAGGAAGTTGATAGCAAAGCTCTATAGATTTGTTGTAGCTTAGGCCTTGTTATTCCTTTTGGAGTCTATTTAATACATCTCTTTTAACTTCTAGAAAAAGTAATTATAAATAAAAAGTAAATATTTGGAGAAGAATGAAAGAAACAGAAAAATAGCAACAACAAAGAATTCTAGACACCATACGTGTTCTTCGTGATAAAAAATATAAACAATTTAATAATATATTTTACGAAAATTATTTCTAAAATTTTATTCTAATAGATATTTTATAAAAATATCACTATGTCTTCTTTAAATTATCGCATTATTTATTTGTTTTATCATATGTAATTACGGACAATTTTTTAACAATATTCTTATTAAAGTACAACTGCAAATTTAAGTATGTAAGTCGATATAAAAATAAAAATCCTTTTGTGGGAAAAATTATATTCCGTTTTTATTCTTCTTCTTTAATTTAATAGATTGTCAATTTTTACCCAAGAAACTCTCCTTTTCATATATTCAGGATGATAACTGTTGTATTGTTAGCTTCTAATTATCCAACTAAAACACATACTTTTACGTGCGTTGTTGATTGGCCGGTAATTTTCTTTTTTTTGCCTTCCAATATCCATTCAGAGTTGTCGACGTTGTACACCCTTGCCTAGATATTATTGTTTCTGGGTTACGTTCAGTTTTTAATTCTTTCCTTTTTTTTTTTTTTAATGTCATGCGATTCATGGTGGCATCTCTTAATTTGTTGTGTGACGAGGAAAAGCTTTTCAGATTGTGCTTAACGTGGTGGAATTGTGATAACAGTAAGGTTTTTAAGGCTATAGACGTTCATAATATTCGATGAAATATGAGAAGGGTAGTATGCAAACTGGGCGGTGATTTGAGAGGAAATGGAATTGAGAAGAATCGGTTTTGGAATGGTTTTGGTGATTGCGCTTTGCGCGATGGCCACGGGGAGCGCAGAAGAGAGATCACCAATGATTTCTGACAATGGCATTACCCAGATAAGTAAACAAATGGTATGTAGTTTTTATTTTCATCGAGTTGTATAAAATGTTCAGCGATTAATTTTATGAGCTGTGACCGTGAAATTTGTAATCTTTCCTGCGGAAATTGGACATATGTGTGATTTTGATCAGATTGTGTCTCATGGCCTTTTTTACGTGATCCGTCCGTTTCTCTTAAACCCTAGATTAGATTAGATTCGTTTGTTATTATGATTCAGGCAATGAGGAGATGGAGAAAAGCATTGGTGGTAGACATGAAGGATTGTTCGGAAGCAACTGAAGAATTGAAATCTAAATTGCGGAATAGAAGACAGAAAGCGTTGGAGTGTATGAGAGAAAGGCATTGGATGTGGGGGGGTTTGGATAATTCTCAAAGGTTCTTAAGTGATTTAACTCCACCACCTCGCAAACATTTCTCTCCAACCAAAAATCATTCATCCCAGCTTGACAGGAGGACTCTTATTGCTATTGTTGCAACTGCTGTTGCCACCTTTTGCTTCGTTGCTTCACTCTTCTGTTGCTGCTTCCTTCTTAGGGGTGGTAATGATGAAGAGAACTCGGAATATGAAAGAAGAGATGATCGACCTCTTCTCAACTTAGCTGACTTGTCTACCGCTGGTATGCACCGTCTCAGTCATTTGTTTATTATAGCCATTAACCCTTTGCTTTAACCTTATATCACTATTCAGGTTCTTCATCCCAGAGCTCCATTAGTTTCGGAAATTCTAACAGTAAACGCATCAGTCTTAATGGCAGAAAGCCTACTTCTTTCAAAAGTAATCTGTCAGTCGAGTGTGGAAATAACGAGTGTTCACTAGATGAGGCATCATCGTCATCATCAACAACACCAGGACAATTACTTCCTCCTCTAAAACCTCCTCCTGGAAGACAAGCTCCGTCACCACCTAAACCACCACCCCCACCTCCTCTCGGTCCTCGTCCTCGTCCTCGTCCTCGTCCTCCCCCTCCCCCTCCAAAAGTTGTTCGAGCTCCACCGGCTCCTCCACCAAAGGGCAAAATAAAGCCTTCACCTCTGGGGCCTAATCGACGTGGACATAGCAGTTCTGGTGAGAGCTATGATCTTGATGTTGGATCAGGAAATCAAAAGACTAAGTTAAAGCCATTCTTCTGGGACAAGGTTATGGCCAATCCCGACCAGTCAATGGTCTGGCATGAGATCAGTGCAGGATCCTTCCAGTAAGACATCAAATCTGAATCCAGTCTTCTTTAAAACATTACCCATTTTCAAATCTCAATTTCTTAATTAACAGTTGCAACTTTACAGATTTAATGAAGAGATGATGGAATCATTGTTTGGATATAATGCAATAGATAACAACAAAAATGAGCGCAAAAGAGATCTATCTGAACCTTCGACTCAGTACATTCGTATAATTGATATGAGGAAAGCACAAAACTTGTCAATACTTCTACGAGCACTGAATATCACAACCGAAGAAGTCATTGGCTCTCTACGAGAAGGTGAGCATCCTCCAAGACTCGCCACCTATTCAATACATTGTTGCAGTTATTCAGTTAAGGGATTGTCCATGGACATCTTCTTAACTATTTTCTAGGTTATACCTTCAGTTGACTAGATTGTTAACGTAACCATTAAACAAGGTTTTCGCTTTGTGAAAGTCTAGAGAGGGTTATAATAAACGCAGCCTTTCTTTTTTTTTTTACAAAAAGACTGTTTCTGTGATTTGAACCTGTGACCTTATGGTCACAAAGAAACAACTTTATCCGTTGCTTAAAGGTTACCCTCTTTTTATTAAATTTGGTTTCACTATATTTCCATATTTAAGTTTTAGTCCATCTTTTTTGGCTTCTATTTTTTCTTTTTCTTTTTTGTTTTCTGGGGGCGATGGTTGTTTTCAGGCTTGGTTAGCAGAGGAGGTATTGCCACATCATCGATATGTATAATTCCATTCTGCTTCAAAAATTGTTTGCTATGACACTGATATTCTCACTTCAAAATCATCAAGGGACATCTGTGGAATATTTGGTCTTGGACCACTAGTCCTGGACTTGTGACAGTAATAATATAGCTAATGCCGTCTGCACAATTTGTTGTTTAGTACCATTCCATTTTTTCCACTTTCGTGGGAAGCTGATCGATAAAAATCAGCTGAAACTTGCCTTTGATAATGGAAATATTAACTTTTGCAGTTTTCATGTTCATAATCTTTCATTCCTGGCCATAATTACTGGTTAGGGGATATTTCAAGTAGAATCTCCAAGTTAATTTACAAGATTGCACATTGTTGACAAATGAATATTCTTGGTATTTAAACCTAAAGTTACCAACTTCCTTAACCAGGAAACGAACTTCCAGTGGAGCTCCTGCAAACATTGCTGAAGATGGCTCCAACACCAGACGAGGAATTGAAACTCAGGCTTTTCACTGGCGATGTTTCTCAACTGGGTCCTGCTGAACGATTCCTGAAAATCCTGGTTGAAATCCCATTTGCCTTCAAGCGAATAGAATCACTTATATTCATGATTTCTCTTCAGGAAGAAGTTTCTTCTATCAAAGATTCGTTTGTGACTCTTGAGGCAAGTCAACATCTGCGCATCTTTTCATGATCGAATTATATACACTAGAAACGGTTATATTAATTACTATTTGTGAGTTTTCAACTAGTGAAGCATTATTATATATCTTCCTTCCCCATTCCAACATAATCTGGTAAGCTTATTCCTTTACTCATATGATGATGTTTTATTTTTCATGGCAGGTCTCAAGCAACAAACTAAGAAGCAACAGACTATTTCTAAAATTATTAGAAGCAGTTCTGAAAACTGGCAACCGCATGAATGATGGCACATACCGTGGTGGGGCACAGGCATTTAAACTGGACACTCTGTTAAAACTTTCTGATGTCAAGGGAACTGATGGCAAGACAACCCTCTTGCATTTTGTCGTTCTTGAGATCATCCGTTCTGAAGGTATACGTGCTGCTCGGACAGCAAGAACGAGTGGTAGTGTGTCAAGTGTGATGTCAGAAGATACAAGTGATGATTCTAACCAAGCATCTGGAGAGCATTACCGCAACCTTGGTCTCCAAGTGGTCTCTGGTTTAAGCAGTGAACTTGAAGATGTGAAGAAGGCAGCGATCCTGGATGCCGATGTCCTAACATCCTCAGTATCCAAACTCAGGCAATCACTGACAAAAACCAAAGCCTTCATAGAATCCGACATGAAGAATTTGGAAGAGGATGGTGAGTTCTACAATTCACTTTTGAGTTTTATTGATCGTGCAGAATCCGATGTCATGTGGCTATCAGAAGAAGAAAAGAGGATAATGGCGTTGGTGAAGGGCACAGCTGACTACTTTCACGGGCAAGCAGGGCGGGAAGAAGGTTTGCGTTTATTCACAATTGTGCGTGATTTCTTGGTAATGTTAGATAAAGTGTGTAAAGAAGTCAGAGAGCAGAGAGCAGCAAAGCCGAGCAAAGCATTTAGGCAAGAGGCTCCAGCAAGTTCAGCAGCTTCTAAAGAAAATAATCAATCTGATCTCCACCTCCAGCAACTATTTCCATCCACTGCAGGAAGGCGGATTGATCACTCCAGCTCAGATGAAGAAAGTTCATCTCCATAGCTACTTCCCCAAATAGGCAAGTAATTTCTTTTATTTGTTTTAAATGTTTGAAAGGTCGATAATCTTCTCATAACCTGTGGCCTAAACAACCACGCTGCAGCTCTATATGCTTATAATCATACTTTCTTATACGTTCCAGGTGGGTAGGGATCCATGAGGCATCACCACTGAATTAAGTTTGCAGAACTAGACCACACCCAGTCGCTTTGAGTTACATCAAACCTCATCCAACTCCAAGTGTACATAGATGCAAGTAATGGATGTGGTTTGATTTGTGGGAAAATGATCCACACAGGAGATATATGATTGTGTAATCTGAATCTGCCCCAAAAAAAAGGCAACAAAATTGTCATGTACAGAGTAGTAAATATGACTTCTTGACTTTGAAACTTCTTATTCTCTCGTCACTTTGCTTATCAAGGTCAAACATTCGAGTCCAGATCTCCTGTCTAATATTATGGTATCTTACTGTGTCTAATAAATCTTAGTTATTTATTTATGTAAATTTTGTATAGCTCCTGCATGAATTTTACGTAAGTCTCGTAAAATAAATGACTGAAATTTTATAGGATAAAATAAGACAGTAATATTAGACAAAAAATCTTATCTCTGAACATCCTAATAATTTTGGCATTTGCTTGCTGCGACGTGGCATTGATTAGTTTCCTATACTTGCCTTGTAAGGGCAAATACAATGATTATTTTATATCAAAAAGTGAAAAAAAATATTGGATTATTTAAATATTAATTGGTGGGTTAGATCTTTTCAACGAAAAACTTATTCAATAAAACTTGCATTTAACTACGCGAATTGAAAGTCTTGGCTCCATAATTGAAAGTTTTGTATAATAAACATGATTATAGAGCAAGAAATGGTATGCTTTAGAGAGAGAAGCTCCTCTTTCTCTCTACTTCTCTCTCTACATGCCTTCTTCGGTTAAGTTCTTTGGTTTGGACTCACCCTAGTTTACTTTCCTTTTTCCTCTGCTCCCTTGAGTCTCCTTTACTCTTACCAACCTATGCCGACTTACACCCTATCTCTATTTCCTTAGTCCAACCTCACTTTTCTTTGACCAATAGTTTCCTTAGGGCACTCTTCTTAAGTGGAGAACATGGTTGAATCCTCTCTCCCAACTTGGATAAGCCCCCCTATTTTTTGACTTGTTAACCCTTTCCTGCCTCTTAACTTTCTTTCTATTTTTATCAACTAGAGTACATCTCCCTGAAGTCTATTAATGGTCAACTCATTGTAGCCCCTGATGAGGAAATCTTTTTGTGGAAATCTTGAATAATGGAGCCAAAACCTGGATGTCCACTCTAGTAGGTTTTTTCTTCAGGAATAGTCCAACATTTCCTATCATTAGAAGTTGGGCAATGAGATACAAGTAGCCAAACGATCGTAAGGAGGTTCTGCTCTGTAAAGACAATATGCTACTCTTCAAGTTCAATTTTAAGGGTGAGGCAAAGAATATACTAAGTTTAGATCCATGGCATGTGCAAAACAGACGTATATTTCTCCAACTTTGGAGGCCCAAAATATGCTGAGAGAACCTTAATTTTATCAGCATACCCATATGTATCAACCTACATGGCGTTCCGCTAGAATATTGGTCAACGATAGGCCTCGGTACGTTATTTAGCTTTGTTGTAAAACCACTCTACATGGATGCTATTATGGCACTTCGAAGTAAAATTGGATTTGCAAGAGTTTACGTTAGTGTGGAAATGAGGCAATAGCTTCCCCAAACTATCCCAATTATAAGATTGGTTATTAAAGAGGTGTACCAATGAAGACTTGCCTTGAAAGATGAAGGCAACCAATGGAAGTTGACAAGGAGGACTTTTAGTAACGGGGTCGAAGAACTCTTGGTCATGGATAGGTGCAAAGATAAAATGGATGATCCTCGATAATTCAATTCCCATATAAAATGTTCCGCTAAAAAGGAAGGAGATTGCCCCCAGAAGCCAAATTAAGGAGATTTCTGTAAATTGCTTTGAATGGGAGACCCATGATATGTGCATTTTAGAGTGTGTTTTTAGGTATTTTCTTGAGTGATAATCATATGTTTAAGATTTATATGTATGTCTTTGTTAGTGTTATTGTGTGTTTTGTTTGATTATTATTGATTAGGGTAAGATTTTGATGTTAATGCATGTTTTAAAGGATGTTTAATGTGTTTTGATGATGAGTTGAGACAAAAATAAGTTAAAGAAAAGTTAAAGAGAACTTTGGAGGAAGAGGTTTGTCATTGTATCTCACATATGTATATTCGAAATCAAATTCATCCAAAATCATTAAGACATTCTAATCTTAATTTCCATCAACACATTCTTATTATCAATCATACTCTTGTCACCTAAATCAAACAATTACTTTGGTTCTTCAAATAATTCATGAAAATTCATTCACATCAATATTACATTCTCACTAATTCAATTCTATCCATTCAAAATTTTTTTCAATTTCTCATGCATATCACTTAAATACATGCGCCCATGTAAGATTCTAATACTGGCGCTTTGATACCACCTATGTTGGGACCCGTTTTCGGAACTCAACTCTTATACGGAAATATAAATCGAAAAACAAAGTGGCGGAAACGAAAGAACGGATCATAAAGCGAAAGTGGGCAAAACAAATGATCGAACAGAAACAAAAGCGAAAGTCAAAGTGAGCGAAAACTAAAGAAATCAAATAGGATAAAAAAGCAAAGGAATCAAAAGCGCGTGCGGAACTAAAAGAATCGAAAGGCTGCAATCAAACTTAAGGTCAAATTCTAAAATCCGAAAACGTATACTTAAAAAAAAACAAACAAACTTTCAACGTTGGAAAATTATAAAGACACTTGGTCTAAACTAATTCAAATCGGTATAATTTTTTTTTCAATATCATTCAAAGCAATTTCAATATGGTTCGATATGATTAATCGAATGAGATAATATAGTTCAAGTTTAGTAGTTAGACTCAGAAATAGCCACAAGTAATGAATTCCTTTTCTTATTATAATGGCTATTCTATTCATTATATAAATGATGTACATTAGTTGATGGAAGATAATGCTAAATGATTCTTGTTTTCTCTCTCAATCTTCTTTGATCATCATAAAATTTCCATTTCCTAATTAAATTCAGGTTTATAAATAGTAAAGACTACAACATATTTTGTTTAAATGAAGAAAAAAATTATGATGCATGGATGAGATCAACTTTCTAACAAGTTCTTTGGAAAACATATCATTAGATGAACCAAAACCACAAAGTAATATTCAAATTTTATATACAAGTTTCAACCTTTAATCGGCAAAATCTTTAGTAATGGATTGAACAAAATTTTCTTTAAGAAATGGATCTTTTAGATCTCATCTATTAGATCATATCCTACCTTCTATTATCTTATGCTTAAAAATTAAGGCAAAAGATCCAAGATAACATCCCCAAAGAAGAATAATCTTATCAACATCGAAGACTACAAACTAGTTTCTCATTATAATGTGATCTTTATAAGATCATGAAAAGATTCTCATTATATGTGGGAGAAGCATTAAGGATAATGTTCTTTTAATGTAGGAGTTAATAAAAAATAAATGCCATTAAAAATAGTACTATGAAAATAGGCATACACAAAGCTTTCGATTCAATAGCTTAGAGCTTCATCTTAGAGACTATAAATCTCAGGGATATCTTCACCCCTTCATCAGATGAATTGAAATGTGCATCACTACCATATATTTCAATGCATTAGTTAATGGAGAAGTTACTTAATACATTAAGGGAGGAAGAGGAGTAAGACAAGAGGATACGCTTTCCCCATTTCTTTTTGCAAACTATATTGAGGTTCTTTCAAGGATCATAGATAAAAACATTAGGGTGAAAGACATATTTAACTATCACCATAAATGTGAAACTCTAAAACTCAACAACCTAGTCTTGCTATGAAATTCTAAAACTCAACCACCCAATCTTTGTAGATGACCTTGTACTCTTATGTGGTGCAAATGTAAACTCCATAAAAATGGTTATTGATACAATGTAATAGTTCACTAATATTAACCAAGGCTAGTACTGCACTTATGTATCAAGAGGAAATTACCACATTGTTATAACTTTGGCAGAAGTTACAAGTCTGAAGCTTAAATTCTACCTTTATAAATACCTTAGTTTACAAATAAAAAAAGAAAAAATAGAGAAAAAAAACTCCTCTAACAAGTTGTATAATTGTTGTAATTTTGACAATGACCACTTAGGTATCAAGAGGAAATTTCCACATTGGTATAACTTCCTTAGAAGCTGCAAGCCTAAAGCTCAATAAAAATAAGATGACTCATAAACAAATATTGCCATCCTTTGTTTGATCCCATTCAAAGAAAAATAGGAATCTAGAATAATAGTTTTTTTCTTATGCAAGGAAGATTTAAACGATCCTTTAATTATGAACATTCTCTAAATTCACTGGAGCTCTCATACGAGCCTTGCCCAAAGCATAATCAAAATCAATTAAGAGGTCAATCAAGAAATTCTTGTAGGCTATAGACCCCGTAGACGAAAGTGAAATAGAAAGATTTCTATGTTTCTAAAGATGTAGGAAGACCAGGGAGCAGTTCCATAAAAGCTATAAACAACATGTTTCTAACAAAGAGAATTTGGAAATTTCATATCGACAAGGACTCTATATGGGTGAAATAGATATACTCTTACTTCCTCAATTATGAAAGTTGTTAAAATCTTAAGCACCATCTAAGTGTGTCCTAGACACTAGAATAATAACTAAAATTGAGGATTATTATGCACCTGCACATGAAATGTATAATTAGAAATGCAAATGTCACTTCTTTCTAGTATGGCAACTAGCATAACCTTGGACCTCTATCCAATCTTACTTGCTTCCATAGACCCAAATTCACCCTACTAGTTAAAGTAAAGAAGGTGATAAGGAATGAAACATAGAGCTGTCACTAGAGGGGATTCTCAACTATTATGGCTAATATGTTAGCTTATGTTCCCAAACAAGGGAGGACTTGATAGTATGGCCAACACATAGCTCAATTAAATTTACTAACAAATCATGCCTCAACTTGCTCAATCCATCAACTCCTAAAGTTGTTAGGAAGAAGCTAGTTTGGAACCAAATTCATATACCCAAAGCCTCATTCATATTATGGTTAGTTGTAAAGAAAAGACTTTCAACCAAGGATAAACTTAGATGCATGTTAGTCATTAACACCTGCTTATGCCAATCGGACCAAGAATCCATTAAATACTTGTTCAAGTGCTCTTATTCTATAGATGTACGGAGACAAGTGACGAGCTAGTGCAACCAGACTTACATAGAAGATGATTGGGAAATATCATTTGTTGGGCATGTAGAACTAGATACAATTCTAAAAGGGACTTGAAACTCTTAAGATTATTTTTAAGTTATTATGCGTATGCATTATAAAAGGAAAGGAACTTTGGAATCTTTCATCAAGAGCATCTTGAAGCGAAAGGCTTGATTTCAAATATTTGAAACTAGATAAGAGGACCTCTTACAGCCAAAAAAAAGCCAATTGAGTAACGAGAAGAAGAATGCATAGAATCTATAATTTGAGAGGTGCATCAACTTTTTAGAGTCCTTAGTGAAAAATAAAGAACTTCAGGATGTAAAATTTGAATAGTTGTTTGAGAATTTGTTTCTAGTTACACACACTCGCTTGGTAGCGTTTCCTCTTCCTTTAAGTGTACTTGTACGTAAACCCCCGTTTGGTTGGCGAAAAAATAAAGTAAATTTGGAATATGATTCTTTGAAAAATAAATCTATGGAAAATAAAAATATTCATATATTTGGTATGCAACAGTATTTCATGAAATGTAACTTAATTTTGACTTGTGTTCTCAATTATATTCCTACAAATCGAATACATATTGAAATCATTAAATAAGGAAAAATATGAACCTAAAGATTGTCGATTGAAACTTCTAAGCAAAAATATTCATAATCTTACTAACGGGAAAATAATAAGAATAGTTAAAAACAATATTATAAATATTGGTATGTAACGGATCAAAATTGGTACGAAATAAAAGGTAAGTCATACCGAGTTTAAATACAGGTTGGTACCGGCCCGTTTTAAATATACTGGCCGATATTCAAAATATCGACCAAATACTAATCGATACCGAAAATTTTTAAAAAGAAAGAATTTGCTACAAAATTTTCAAAATTTCCCTCCCTCAATCTTATCTCTCCTTCCTCTTTTTTTTTCAAAATTTTTTAATTAGTTATTTTATTTATTTCAACTT
>JANIHY010000210.1:41218681-41233992 GCA_027479065.1 Erythroxylum brevipes
AAAATATTATTTATAAACTAATATTTATTTTATATATTTTTAATTATTAAATGAATCCGATACTAAGTCTAATACGGTATTCATAACATTAGTTGAAAAGGAGGTAGAGTTTTATAAAAGAGTTATCGTAGAATTGAAAAAAAAGGAATGATTAAATTGGCTAGTGTATTTTTTAGATTAAATTTCTGAAGAAAGTAATCTAAATACCAAGGGAGGTGTTGAGATTTATAATTCAAGAAAACGGCTACTACTTTCCCTAAATTAGGAAAGTTTTTACTTTTCTAACTACTCAAAAAAACGAATCAAATGTAACAATTTAAATTTTAAGAAAAATATTACTTTCCCAATCAACAATCCATGTCAACCAAATGGGACTTTTCGGTAATGCAAAATTTATCTCTTTATTCTTTTAAAAAAATAAAAGAGTACAAAATCTAAAATGAGGAACTATGCAAATAACGTCTAATAGAATGATAGAAACTGGATTCCTCCTGGTCCAAACAAGGTTAGACTTAACAACATAAAAAAGGGTTTTTCTTTTTTTTTTAATAAAAAAAGGGCTCATAAACTCCAATAATATCAATTTAGCCTTCATTTGTAACTAAAGTGTAAATGTTGTTAGGCCAACCTCTTCGGATTTTCAAATCATAAGAATCTAATTTGACTAAACAAATATAAAACTTTTAATTAAAATAATCATTTGATTTTCTTAATTTATTTGGCAACTAATCAAATTAAAAAGCAACAAAAATGTAAGGGCAAACATCTACCTTCATAAATTAAGACACAACTATAAGACCTAAAACGTAATTGCCCTTAAATATTATTGTGCCTTGATTACATTTCTTTTCTTATTGTTTGTTCTTGTAGAATATTTTCCAGCTGGTGAAAAACGGGACGTTTGCGTGAACTCTTCTCTGGCTACAGTTGATATCAGACTCCGAAAGGAGTTAACCTGTAACACATCAACTGTTATGCCATATCCAGCCATTTGGGAAACTGACATGTTATGTCATCTCTGCAGCGTGAGTTTAGGTTCTAAACAATGAGATCACAGACGGGGGCAGGAAACATGGGTATACCTTTATAAAGAAATAAAAAATGCTATACTAACAACCATGTAACGAATTACAACTTAACAGATTACAAAGGAAGGGGAAAAGAAAAACCCTAAAACTGTACAAAGAATGGAGAAAGGGTGACGTTATGGAATGATTTTTGTGCCAACGCCCGTACTAAAGGGGGAGCTGTGACCTAAAATGAGAAACCATTCCAATCTACTTTTCAAGACGTCATTTGCTGCCTGACTATGCCACGTACAGCTTCCCTTATCAACAGACTAAAATTCAACCAATTGGTCATCTATCCCACCCAATCTGGTCAACTACATTGCAGCTCTGTGTTTCAACCAATACATCATCTCCTTATCTATTGGTGAGCTGTTCAGAATTGAATCAAACATCGGGCTGCCAAAAACTTTTGGACAGCTCTTAAATGACCATATTTGGTCTTTGGGCCACGGTCTCTGTGGAAACTTCTCCTGAAAAAAAAAACAAAAGCATTTGTAAGCAAACCATACCAATTATAGCTAGAAACTAAACCAAGTAAATTCATCCCTATTGCCTAGAATTCTACTGTTTCGGTTTTCATTCCTAATTCTTCGCTTCTCCTTGAAATGGAATGCCCAGTTCACTGAATTGACCGAAGACAGCATTAACACCACATCACCAGCAACTCTGCTATAATTCCCTCGATAGAAGTTATATACGTCTTGGTTTTAATGGGTAACTGTTTAGACAAGACATTTATTTTACGAGCAGCCCCGAATTCAATACAATAAATACGTTGTGGTTTTAAAAGTTCGTAGACTGTAATGTCATTAAGTATAGACATGGAATGGGCCGCACCTAGGTTTTTTTGAACAGAAGACAGGACAACTCCAAATTTTCAAATTCCTTAAAGCAAAGCTAAGACCATTTAACAGGCTGGAGGCAATGATTATTTGGCAGACATGAATGAGGAACAGTCAGCATGAAAACTTTTCCCGTGATAATATAAGCAAGGGTTTTGACTTATCATCAAAACATGGGCAGAATAAGCTATGACTACAATGAGAAACAAATATCTAAATTACTGAATAGACTCTGAAAAACACAAACGTGGTGTCCATAAAACTTACCATCCTTTCCAGCATTAATTTCACTGTCTTTGGGCCATAGAAGCGCTGTTGGGATGGCTTCTGAACCTTGACATAGAAGGAGCCAACATCAGGTAATGACAAGCAGCCCCTACTAGCTTTTATGAGGCCACAGTCTGGGTCAGCATTTGTCTGGATATGCCAAAAAATCAACTGCCCCAGGCAATAGTTCTCACCATAGGCTTTCTGATACTCATGGATGTCAGGCCCCAATTTCTCAGCATATTTTGGTCCTAGGTCAAGTGGACTGATGTAAACTGGTGGCGAAGTAAATTTCTTGTATTCCTGCAATATTCATAGTTCTTTCAGGAACAAACATTGACAACTCTTTAATTACATTGCAAGGTAGCTGGTGCAAGCAAACAAGTTGGAAAGGAGACTAGTAACAGGACTTACACAAACTCTAAAGAAGCATTTTGTATATGCATAAAGATGGATCAAGTCAGCCGCAGCATCATGCCGACACTTGTATGTGCATGGAAGACTTCTAACCTCTTCCCTCAACCTTTCAAAACAAAGAGTACTGTGAAGTGTTCATTTGACACAAACAAAATTGAAACCAAATACAAGAAATATAAGCTACTTACCACAGCAAAGATTTCTGCAGCTCCTTTTGTAAGTCACCAGAATTGGATGGATCATGTGCACGAATTTTGGTCTTAAGATCATTTAGAGTTTCACCATCTACATGTGGGGCCAGACTCTGAAGAAGTTCTTCAACAAGTGATCCGTCTCCTTTCCAGAGGAAGCAAACAGTTTCTTCAGGGCTTAGCCTCTCCAGTGGAGGTGGAGCATTCTTTGGGTCACCAAAGACAGATCTCATTACATAGCTCACCTGTAAAATGGCATTCAAATGACAAAATGTTTAAAATGAGTACAAATATATATTTCACAATAGTCAGACCATGTAATTTTCCGGAGATATAATATAAAGGATAAGAAAGCCCAAACATGAGGTGCAAGCTCAGATGCGGTAAAGGCAATCTGCTTACAATTCACAATTTAACATCGAAAGACGGTGTCAAATTTGGATACGATAATTGTGTCAAGTTTTGATAATACTAAGGTGGTCCAGAGAGTAAAATATGAAAATCAAGTTCCTGTTTCATAAATGAAAGTACATTTGAATGTTTTCAAAATATACTACAAATTAGGGGGGAAAAAAAAGGCTCAAAAACAAGAGATCTGAATTGTTTTCCAACTTCCCAACTAGAAAAGTGATGAATCAGAACATAAACCTCTGTTTGTACTTTTTCCTTGAAACCTACTAGAATCCATACAAGTGAACAGCTCAACCAACCGCAGAAGTTAACCACAAGAAGGTTGACCTTACAACTGTAAGGTGTCTTATACTAACTGAACACATGTTTATGGCCCAAAGATTGTAAGCGTAAAAGTCCACACACAGAAGGGGTACACACTAGATAACAAAATATTGGCATCATAGATAACTTAAGAGAGAGGTCCACCTTATCAAGAGTAACAGCCAAATTTTGAAGTCTCTGGTTATAGACACCTTCAGCCTGCCTCATGCAAAAATGATTCACGTGAATATTCAGGGGATAACTTACAGGCATAATCCCATATAAATATAGTCTCATTGTTTACCTGAACCTCAGCATCACTTCTCTCAACCTCTAGACATATTTCTGCTACATATTTCCGTTTTTCTTCTAAATTATGCTTTAGAATTTCCTCAGGAAGCTTCGTTCTTTCTAAATTTATGAACCTCACCTTCAGATTAGGGAAAAAAAAGAGAAATAAATGCAAAAAACATTACAAGAAGGAAAATTTCAAACAAAAAAATAAAAAAGAAAGAAAGGGGTTACAAAGAAACAAACCAGACGAGCAGAATATGCAACCAACCAATCCGGCAAACCACCAAGCAAACAACTGCCTAAACCAGCCCTCCCTAAGTCGAGATAGTCTTCTTCAGATACACAATTTAATTGACATGCTTCGAACATCAAGTAATGCCGATCCAGAAACCCATGCCAATCCTTCATCACCTAATGAACAATATACTCCATCAATAGACAACATGGGTTTTGGAAACATAACGCGGTAAAATCAGTTCATATCATTCACATTGCTGAATCCAACATCATAACACAGATGGTTAAGACAGGCTGTACCTTTTGGAAAGCCCCTTCACCTGTCAAATTTAAGTAGCTGCCTCGGCAAACTTGGCTGCCACACAAACAAACAGATGCTTCATATTCTTCCTTGCTCTGCACATGAAGAGTCATACATCAGGCATGAAATGTGAATTGTTATATGGCATAAACAACAGCTTATAAAAGGCACACCTCTGTAACAGAATTGTAATCAAACGTGATCTCCTCGCCATATTGGATTTCACGAACTGCATAAATTCCAATTTGATACTGACCATCCACAGCAGTAACTCTACACTCAACAAAATTGTAGAAAATATATCACAGACCATACAACAGTAGAAGTAAATCAAACTATTGTACTTTTTCTCTTTCTGCATAGAACAAGAGAAAACATCAACCAGAAACAAATTATTCAAAGGGAAAAGCTTATGAGAGCAGAGGCAACAAATTTCCACGACTAGGGAAACTATAATTGAAAGAGGAAGAAAATTTTGAGTTGAACTTTTTCCTATACTCTGTTTCCAAGAGAAAAGCTTAGCATTACATGACACCATCCCTCCATTCCAAGATCACTGGATTATCACACCGTCACTCTCCATTAATTACAAAAGGTTAAGCAAGGAATCAATGATGCATTTCATGCTGAAACAGGTTAAAATGGAATTATGGGGCCTGAAATGAATATCAAGTATGACAACAGAAACTGAAATGTAATACAGCATATAAGTATATGGCAACACAAATATGTGTTAGATCAAAAAGATTGAAATAGTCCTTAATCGCATACTTAAGATGTAAACAGCTGAAATTAAATTGCCACAATGTTTTTACTTCTAAATAACTCAATGATGACTTCAAAATGTGCAGAAATTAATGATCAAGAAGCCCATTAACCAGTGAGGAAACTACCAAAAAACTTAAACATGGAACTGAACAAGGACAGAAAGAGAATAAGACTCACTTGGCTTCACAATTAGGTCTGCATGAGTGACAAATGCGACTTGCATAGTTTGCTTTGTGCATAGCATCAACAACAACTAAATCATAACCATCAGCATCACCCTGCCAATAACATAGAGGATTAAGTAAAGTATCAACTGTGAACTGCACATACTAGCAAAATAACTTGAGTTGGATCACCTTAGGCCTCTCCATATAGATGTTGTAAAATTCTGGAGCTGGATCTTTATTGTCTTTCTGTAAAGAACGGATTCCATCTTGCTTCTCAAACCATTTCCACGCAGGATAAACCTACAAACATTGTCCCAGATGACCGAACACAACAAGATAGACTTGCAGCATTACCAAAGTCCAATGAATACATACATACAAGCAAGCAAGCATGCATACACTTAAACCAAAGAATTATGTACATTTATAAAGCATATATTTCCTGCAAATCCCATAATAACTTTGTAACAACTCAGACATCTCTAAATATTCATAAAACATTTGATCCGATCTGATGTTGAAACCTTTCCCTTTCTGCATAAGTATATATTGCAGTAAGGAAGCAATAAGGTTTTACATTGCATTTTACTGATTACAATCTTTTGGTAGTGGGAAAGGGTGTCGCAATACATTACTTTGCATGTATGTGTCTGTGGACACACATTCACATCCAAGAGTATGAGATCAAAACCATAAAATTGAGATAGCCATATTTTGTCTATTATATGATTTTAAAACAGAGTTTAGTGATCAATGTTATATGAAGACATTGCATACTGCTCTAAAAGGTTAATTTCCATTCTAGATCATACCTCTCCCAAAAACTCCACAACAAAATCATCTTCTCCAAAACCACCTTCTTTATTGCAAACAACACCAAGGCCCTGATAATAGGAGGAAACAGAAAGAATTAGCAAACCCAAGGAGAGAACAAACAAAGGTAGCAAAACTTTCCAAACAGTTGATAAACTAAAAGCATTAAATAGATGATGTGCTACACCTTCCTGTAAGCAACATACTTGTCGTCAGGACGACTATCAATGGCCCTCAGAATACCCCTGCACATTCTCAATGTGCGTATATTACAGTCTTCCTTGGCAGCTTTCTCAATTTCCTCAATAACAGGCCGCAAATGATACACCATTGGAGTGTTCCCAGTTCCAGTGAAGTGCCTAACTTTCTGATTCAAAGTCTGAAGGAGCATGTCTTCAATAAATAAATGCTTGTCCAACAAAGGCCAATCCAGTTCTTCAGGCATGGAGTCAAGCAAAAGATTATGGGTATAAGGATCAATTCCATACACTTCTTGTTCTACAACTTCATCACCAAGGCGTTTCCTAGGCTTATATTCCTTGACTTCAGGAAGCTCCATGTCCAATTCATCAGCACCATTTTTCTGGGCATCAAGTTTCTCAGTAAAGTCATCTGGCAGAGTTACACCCATCTTCCTTTGGACATTCTCCACATCATCTACAATGACATATTGATCTATAACTTCATACTTCCTAGTGACTGGAGGAACCAGACTTGCTTTTGTCATGCGAGCACCCCATTCACGTTCATCAGTCATGGTATCCAAATCATCATCCACATAATATCCATCTCCTCTTGACTCTCTACTACGACGTCCTGACAGGAAATCCAAATCACTTTCTGTATCTGATGCATTACTCTCAGTTCCACTCCTTCCATCTTCAGAAGACACGTCAGTGTCATCTGAAGTTTCACTTCCTGAGTCCAAAGACTTTCTATTCAATTTGGATAAACGTCTTCTGATTTCTCGATCAGATGCATACTCTCCATAATCAAGGCTACCATTTGCAACAGTATTGCCATTACTCCTATTCATATTCTTCCTGTCAATTAATAATTTCTTCTTATTGTATCTCCCACAAGAAGAGAATAATCCTTCAGACAAGTCATCTTTCCATGAATTCATCAGCTCATCTCTTTCATATGAGAATTTTGAACTCTCCTCCAAATATGATGCAAGTCGGAGAAATAAAGCAATAATGCGATTCATATCTCCAGCACCTCGATTCTTGGCTCTGATTCCAGAAATACATATTAAAAATAATAAATTAAAGAAGTAAAGAAGAAAATAATCAATTTTAGTAGCATATAATGTTCTTTCCCCTCTTCCATTCAATCAAATGATCCACATCAAAGACAAAAATACACATATGGAACAGACAGGCCGATGAATGCCGATGAATGGCCTGAGAAAAAGAACCGCAAAATAATTGATGAGTATTCCCATCCTTGATCAACCATGTTTATGTAGGAATGATATAGGACTACATAATGGTGCAAATCAATGCCTAAAAGAATAAGTAATATACCACTTTCTCACTAAAGCATCAATCGTAGACAACTGGCAACACTTGCCGATTCAAACATGTTTCATAGATCAATCCTGGTCAGAACCATCTTGATTCAACAGTATACAGAAAGATAATACTATGTTAAGAATCATGTGCTGTTCCACAAGCAGATGAAGGCAAAGGCCTGTTACAGGCACAAGCATGTAAACAGGTAGAAACGACTCACTTGATTGCATCTCTGCACATTCTACTGATATCCTCCTTAACAGACTTTAATCCATGTCCTATGTAGAAGCCACTTTTCATCCTATCCTCAATTTCTACCACCTGATATAGGAAAAGATAAAAATGCATAAATAAAACAAATACAAAGCAGAAAATATCCCAAGTAACAAGAAGTTCAGTACCTTAGGAATAAAAAATTCAAATGTGTTCTCCTTCATAATGTCCTTCAAACCTGAAGCAAGGAACCCCTCCATTCTTCTATAGCCATTTCCAGATTTTTTGATAGCCCATTGTCTTATGCGAGCATCCCTGGAAAGAATTGATGATGATTTTCGAGCATCAAACAATTTCGAGCGCTTGTACAAATTGCGTCGGAATAACTGGTTTGAATCTCTTTTAGTAACACTATCAAAATACTCCTTCAGTTGACCATAATCATCTGTATCACCACTCAAAACCTTTGCTTTACTAAGTGAAGAACTTTTATCACTGATCTGTTTAAGACTCCTTATTTTTGAATGAGACTCGTCAGGAAACCCTGTACTATGCAAAGTGCGACTCTTAAACCAGCTGATGCTTGGGAATTGAAGGATCAATTCCCCAAATTGGTTACAGCCTCTTACATCAACAGATGATAAAAACGGAAAAGCCTGAAGAACATCCTCAAGCATGTCAGGAGTAACATTCGTGCAACCTACCAGCACCAATGAATTCAATTTTTCTTTATTATAACCCCTCTGCAAGCAAAATATTATATTAGTGAGACAAAACAAAGAAACTTTATGAAGATTTAGTAGAGTAGGATACAGACTTAATTACCATTATGTTCCAGATGATTGAGTCAGTGCAGCTAGGACCCATGGATGTGAAGTTGACCTGTCTTGAAATATTCTTGTAAAAGCAGATTGCAGCTCTCCAATGCTTACAAGTTAAAGAAGCAATGGAAAGAGTTTTCAGGTCAGATCTCAAACAATGAAATATTCTTGCCAAAACATGACCATCCAGCAAACCCCAGCTTCCCATGTCAGTCATATAACATGCACCGGCTTCTCCAAGGAAAGTAGCATCACCACATAACTCTTCAAATCCAAGCTCATCCCTTTGAAATGATTGCAGGTCATCTTCCACTTCATAGTCTTCATCACTCTCACCAAGCTGCATCCTTGTTTTATTGCCAGCAGACACGCCAATTTCTGATTTAAAACCCCAACCACCAACAAAAAGAAAAGAAAGATTATAATCCCCAAAAGAACAATAAAGAATGAGATGCCTCAGATGAATTACCATAGTAACAGTTAAGAAATCATGCAAGCATAAACACAGAGAAACTAAACTGAATCAAATGAAGAAACAAAACGTACAATTTTTGACGATTTGTTGGAAATGCAAACCTGCTAAACGAAGATTGTAATTTTCATTCACATAAAACAACAGCATTGTCTAGGATTAATCAGTCCACCGACTTAACCGTTGCACAAGTTAGTATTTCAAAACCATAATCAGATCATTATTTCCTTATTATGAGAAAGTTCAACACAGGATTCTTTATTCCCCTCCCTTTTCTTACCTTTGTGTATTATTCTTTTAAAAAGGCTGGGAGAGGGTGTTCGAAGTGCACAAATATAATAATCTAAAATTCAAACAAAAGAACTGTATGATTTTAGTTATTCTTCTCACTAGAATCCTTTCCCAAATACTAAAATAATGATCTCAAAAGTGTGAAACATAGAACACTCTCCGGAGAAAAGATTTTCAGCAAGCCACTAACATATAATATAATAGAATATAAAAAGTGTATAAGACCAACAATTTACAAAAAGACCAAAAAGAAAATGGAACAGGGAGGAGGGGCGTGTGAAGCTGGTGCATCTGTCATTCCTGACAAAAATGGCAAGTCAAATATACTTAAGAAGGGAAGAAACAAGACAACTGATGATGTCAAATTTTACAAAAGAGATACATTAACTGAAAAGTCACTTATCAATTGCACTCATTCAGTATCACAGTAAAAGTAAAAAGTGTCATTCTTTTGCAATTTGGAAAATTCAAAAAGGATAGCTATATTTCCATTAACTGCAGACTTTGCACATAGGTTAATATGCAGATTAATACCTGATTTCCAGAACGTGCGTTTGTCAATCTCCTTCTTAGGTTGTCTTGCATTAATCCACGGATCCAGAACTTCATTTATGACTGCAGCAAACTCCCGGCTCTTGTACGATTTCATTACCAATTCATGTAGCTTTCCACGGGAATAGCCTATAAACTGTGGATGCTTGCTATGAAACAAATTGGAATTAACGTTGCTATTACTACTGCCCTCAGAAAGAGCTCCTGACCATTTGTTAGATGGTTCAGCATTCTCTTGTAGAAGTTTTATGTTAGGATCCTCTGTGCTGGAGATAATTGGAACCCATACCCTATCAAGTTTTCTGAAAACACTGCTATACTTTTGAATAGCACCTCGCTCTGCCAGAACCTGAAGCTCTGGAAAAGCAAAAGGCCCTTGTTCATGTCCAGCAGCATCAAGGTAGTACCACTCACCCAAATGCAATTGCAAGTCATCAACTGTACACAGACGATCTTTAGGAGTGCTAATGACTGGCCTAGACTTCCAAGATCCATGTGAATCTTGGTCATTAACAATCCTAGGTAAACAGTCAGTTTCTGCCATTGATCTCTTGACATCATTAGCTGCAGAGTGCAACCGAGTAGACCTGGAAGTGTACCTGTCCTTTCCTCGAACTTTTGTACGTTGCTCGGAAACAGATGAACCTTGGTCCTTGACTACACAGGCATTTATCCTGACCACAGACAGTGTGGTTCCCTTCACGCCCCTTGTTGATCTGCCAACACCAGCACATTCATTCCTCTCATCTGAAGATGAGTATGCCCATAGAGGAAGGTCAAGCCTTCTGCTCTGGGAAGGATAATACAAATCATCTTTTCTTTGCCACCTAGGATCCTCCAACCCAGACTTTGACATCTGGCATAAAGGAAAACCACTATTGAGCACAAATTTCTTCCTCAGAAATCTATCCTGGACAGCTTCGTCATTCCTCTTCCAATCCCCACCCTTACAAGACCAAGGTTCATAAAACCAGCCATTGGTATCAGCCAACTCTGACAGGTGATCTTTCCCGAAGACTGTACTTACAGTCAATTCAATAGCTTCTTTTACTTTCATATCAAAACAACTCGACACCTCATCACTATCTTGCTGATGCTGTTCCGCAATTCCAGTAGGAAGCAGATTGAACCCTTAACATGGGTAAGGATAAAATATAGTCAAATATCATTACGTAAATACAATTAAATACCACTGGAGCACTTAAAAGTACCAACAGCATATTAAGAAAAGATCAAAAAAGCCTGTCAAGCATTAATATTAGAATCATCCACTTCTTGTTTAAACGTTAACTCTGGCAAATAATCGTGGTTTATGATATTACCCCCACCTTCCTCCATAATTATAGACCAAAGTGCATACATTTCACAAATACAATCTAGGAGTAGACAAGATGATGAAGAATAAAGAAAGTAAAGCTCCTCATGCCAAGAAGACATAAATAAAATTGAAAACTTCAAAAGCAGGTATTAGAACTTGTCAAATCTAAATAAAATAGATGGTAAGATTAAAATTATATGCCAACACGTTGAATCTGACTCCTCCGATGTTCTAGAATGCTATGCATCAAGGCTAAGATATTGCAATAGTACACAATGCATATATAATAAATAAGGTTGGCATGTTACTGTAATCTTATGGAAAAGAAATCAACAATTCTGCACTGACCTCAGGCGTGCAAGACCAATAAAACAAAAAAAAAAGTTTCAACAATGAAATTAAGCCAAATACTAGCAGTATGTTATGTTAACGTGGTAAATCCAATATTAATAAACCAACAATTGTGACAAAAGATCAGTCAAATTTTCAGTGTGCTTAGAGTTATTACAGCGAACCCAATAAAGAAAAGCACTAATTAAACAAGTTGCACTGACAACTTCAAGTAGTTAAACACTTACCTTCTGATTTTTCCCCTCCCTCCCATGGCGCATGCTGAAAACTTGTTTGTAAAACTTCTGTACGAATTCCAATATTATCCATCAAAAAAGTAAAGAACAAAGACTGAGGAATCAAAAAAAATAAAAGTAGTATTTTTTAGGAAATAAAGGAAAATAAAAGAATCAAAAAGACCACCTCCAATAATCTCTAGTTCCCTGCCAGGAATAAGATTAAAACCTTCCAACAGAGTTCTAACCCTGTCATCAATGTGGAGATCTTCTAAAGGCTCAGAAGTAGCAGCACAGTCATTAGGCACAGGTGATTCACCAGTTTTAGAACCATATTGGCCAATATCAACAGTATCTTTCTCTGCCAAAGGATTACCAGATGCCTCTGGTGGGCTCGCGCGTTGAGTTACCATGTCCGAGACAATGGATGGGAAATTTACAGTATTAAGGGGTGAAACAGCATTTTCAATGGCTACCCATCTGTCGCTGTCCAAGTGCTTGATCAAATGATCAGACACAAGAACTCCTTCGTCCACGAGTGCCTTAAGGTCGCATAACTTTGAAGGGCCCCGTTCAATACCAAAGTAATCAAGGTAAAACCACTTACCAATAGAAGAATCAGTAACCACAGGAATATGAGGTGGCGTGTCACATATATCCATGTCTTCCTCCATGGAAGGAAGCTCTTCAGGAAGAGGTCCATCACTGTGAGAAAATTCTACATCATTTGCTCCTGTACACTGGGAATCCTCTTCTTTATGTGAGTCAGACTTTGCTGTATTTTCAGCCGGAGCATTAAGCTCAGGAATGATGCTTGATTCTTGAGATTCTTTAACTGATAAATGTGAGTCTCTTCCACATGAGTCCTTGTGACTGAGCTTATCATCCTTCTCTTTGCCACCATGATGACAAGTCCGCTTCTCACTCACAACTTTTCGACTAGCTTCTCTAAGACTATTAGGCCTATTTCGATCAAATAGCGACCGGTCTGAATAATTTGGAGTTCGATCTCTACGATCATGATACTTTATGCGAGCTTGTGGAGACCGCTCTGAATAAGTAGGACTCTTGTATCTATGATCATAGTGACGGCTACGGTCATATGGGGATCTATCACGACCACAAGGAGACCTGTCACAACCATAAGGAGACCTCTCACGGACATAAGAAGATTTCTCTCGCACATTCGGGGTTTTTTCTCGACCACCAGGGGATTTTTCTCGTCCATAAGGGGACCTGTCCCGGCCATATGGAGTTCTGTCACGACCATACGGGGTTCTGTCCCGCCCATACGGGGTTCTGTCCCGCCCATATGGGGACCGTTCCCCATTAAATGGAGACCTATCACGACGAACTGGACTCCGATCCCTATCCTTGTGATCAGATCGGATCCTATCACGTGGGGACCGCTCAAAATGACACGGACTTCGGCCATGCCTATCATAAACCACTTTAGAGGACAAGGTAGGTTCATGAAACTTCGAGGAGTATTTATCCGAAGAAGGTACTCTCAATGAAGAAGAGTGTCTATAGTGCCTCTCCATGGAGTGACGTGAATAATACTCTAAGTGTGCAGAACGAGCACCATCCTCAGAGAGCTTCCTGCTTTTGAAGCCTGTATAATCCCCATGATCCATATGATGTTTCCGTTCATTGATATCACATTCAATGCCATGTCGCTTTAATCTGTTGCCAGAAGTGTACTCTTTTCCATGGTTCTTTCCGTTGTAATCAGACTTGTACAAACCTTCTTCATCAACAATCTTTGAACTGATCCTTATATTTTTGTCTTGCCCACCCTCGGACCTGGAAGATATCGTGCTATGTTGATTACCCGCACTTCTGCTGAAATCTTTCCTTTTATAAATATCCTCTGAAGAGTGCTTCGTAGAAGGTGGTGTTAGTTCTCTGTTTGCATCATACCTGGCATGAGATTTAGAACAACCATACTCATCATCATTTCGCCGTTTATCAGGAACGAACTCCCCTTTCTCAAGTTCATCTTTTGCAGACTCCCCTTTTCTCAATTTACTTGAAACAATGTCTCCCTTTTCTACATCCCCTTTTCTTAGTTTCTCAGTAACTATCTCTCCAATCTCAATTTCACTTCTCTGCGGCTTCTCTGGTGGAACAAATTCCCCGTTTTCAATATCTGCTTTTGGTGGCCATTTCAAAGTCCCTAGCTCGCCCTCCTCCACTTCGTCTTTAGTATTCAGCAGCTTGCCATCATTGGAGCTCGAGCCGTTCTCGGCATTCTTGCCGCACTCCAAAACTTCTTCTGTGTTGCTATTTAGTTCCTTCTCCAATCCTTTTTTCACAACTTGTGTTTCCTTGTCTTTCTTTGCTCCCTTGACCAATTCCACCTTGACAGTTTTTCCTTTCTCCATGCCCAGTTGCCCCTTGTCTGCCACTGATTTCTTCACAGTAACGACTCTGGTGACCTTGATTACCTTCTTTACTACTCTCTTGCGCTTAGGGTTTGTCACATTGCCGGTACCATTGTTGTTATTGTCATTCCCCTTATTATTGTTAGTAGTAGGAGTAATGCTGTTACTTACATTTTTGGCTCCGCTGCATATTGCCGTAGTAGAAGTAGTTGTGCTAGCACTAGTAATAGTAGTGCTGTCTTGAATAGGAAACCTTTCCTCCATGATATTATTGTTATTACTATGCTGCAAAGACATGCATGCCACACCTCCATCGCCCATGGAAATCCCCAGTCACGTCTCCGCCCCAAGCCACACTTGCAACCCCCTAATTATCCCCTTCTCCGGGGCTCTCGATGCTCATACTGCAACACGAGTTCCCTCTCCGAACCAAATTCCGAAACCCTAATTTCAATAGAACACAACCCCGCGATTAATGTTACAAACAATGTATGCTTCCCTTGAGTATAAGAGGGGGAAAAAAAGGGAAAAGAAGAAGAAGAAGAAGAAGAAATTGAAACCCAAACCCTAGGGGTTTCTCGAACGAAAGAGTTGACGTTGGACTTGTACCGCAAAATTCAAGGGAGCCGAGAGGATCTCGCTATGCGGATGTTTGTCACAGATCCATCCAAAGACAAAAGATAGCAGAAAGAAGAAATATAAATCCGAATCTCTTTCAATCTCTCGACCCAAGCTTTTGTTCATATAATGAGTGATATGTGTATCATCATTTGTTCTTGGTCTGAAAGATGATCCCTCCGTTGTTTTCCTTTCACTAAATAACCTAATTTAAAGAAATTTTCTTTGCTTATTCATTTTATACGAGTATAATTACGAATATGCACCTCCTTCATTTGAACAACCTTGTTCATTTGCCTCGCTCTTAAATTTCATTGTTTCAATTTATACCCAAATTCAATCATAAACCTCACACCTTTTTTAATTTTATAAAATGCAAATCGTATTTAATCAAAATATTTAATTTTTGGAAAAAGTCCAAAACTTTATACAATTTTGATAAGATTAAAAAAATGAAATGACACTTTATCTACAT
>JANIHY010000210.1:41234156-41250524 GCA_027479065.1 Erythroxylum brevipes
TAATTAGAATACAAAAATTCACTTATTTTACTATCAACTAAAATAAGAATGGTTGATTAATATTTGTATGAATAAATTTAAATTTTAATATCAAAAAGTAAAATACAATAACTAAACAAAATTTAAAACTTTTATAGATTTATGTAAATAAAATAATATTACAAATATTACAAACAAATTTTCAAATTATTAATTTCACATTTTATTTTTCATATTTCAAATTTAATTTCAAAATTTTCAACCATATTTTTCCTAATTTCCAAATCGAACACGTTTATGTTAATTAAATTTAGTGCATCAAATTTAATGAGAGAGTCTACTTTGCACATTTAAATTGCAAGCAATTAACTTGACCCCCTTTTTTAAGAAATGAAAATGAATTTATTAATTTCATTGGGATAAAACAATCTACAAGTGTTGACCAAAGGAATAATGTAAAACACAAAGTTGTGAGACCCCAATTGTACATAGCCTTCCAAGCAACATAAGTTTGAACATGTCCGGTGAAAACAAAACGATAATGAATTACAACAATTATATTAAACCTTGACTATAAAAGTTGGAATATTGTATAGGTTCCAATTGGAATTGACGAGCGGAATGCATTTGTGTTTGTCTCCATAAAAGAATACCTTCATCCTAATGTTTCTAATAAGTTGTGATAGGATTACATCTTTGATTCTAATAAGTTGTGATAGGAATACATCTTTGATTCTCTGTTGATTCGTAAAGATCCTTTTGTTGTGTTTGTTCCAAATGCCATACACTAGATAACGTAAGGAGGCTTTAAAGAACGTGCTGTCCCCTCTGCAAGCTTGTTGCTTTCAATTATACCGATCAATGATTTCTATCCAGTCATATGGAGGATTGTTTATGTTACATAGTTGAAGGATTTCATACCATGTAAATTAGGGTATTCACACTTACAAAGAAAAAGATTCAAAGATTTTTGATCATGTTTGCATAAGACATATAGATTTTGGATATAGAGGTGATAAGTGCTTGATTGACTATAAATTTACTCTCTTAGTGATTAATGTTATTATACGCTTAAGATACTTATTTTTATTCATATTTTATTTTAGGTACAAGTTAGAAGAATAAGAACCAAAATGAGCTAAACTTATTAGGGATAACATAACATAGATTAAATAACTCAAACTTATGTGATTGTTTTCTAGATTAACATGTTTTCCTATTACATAATGCGATCGTCACCTTAAATCTTGAGAGCTTATTCTAAGTTGTATAATAGCCAGATCTAATTGAAGCGTTTGTTTTAATTCGATACAACTTAAGGAAAAATTGGGATTATCAAATCTTGTTGTTAATCTATGGTTAATTGTTTTAAAGAGATGTACAAAAGAAACATGACGATTGATTACGCAAATTTGTGTGAAGGTCAAGATTAAACCACAAACTAGATTCAAAACTCATTGATTACTCCTAACAGTTTTGTACTATTTGATTGGATATACCTTTAATAATTTAGTTTTATTGAATTTATCCAAACCCCCTATCCCCAAATCTTGGGCACTGGTTTATTCATTAAAAATGATAAACACGCTCTCTCTCTTAATACAATCCTTTCTTACCACAGTTTTGTAGAGTTAAGTTTTATTTTCTAATGTGTTCGTCCTGCATCAACAATTTTGGTGTCTTTGTCGAGGAGTGAAGTGACTTTATTTTTTGCTTTTGGTATTGATATGTGTTTAATTGTTGAAATATTTAATCATTTACACTTAGCGATTATTGACATGAAATTACTTAATATACTCATTTTAATTCATATATGATTTTAGGTATAGTTTGGGAACATAGAAATTAAAGTGAGTTAGAAGTATTACATTTGAGTCATTTTCTAAAGATTTATTTTTTGCTTGTCTTCATGAAGCAAGAAGAAAAAAAAAGAAAGACAAGAAAAAACAAAATAGGGGAATTAAAAGTGTTTGTTAAAAAAAAGAAAAAAAAAGAGCAAAAAGCAACAGTTAGCTGCGTTGTGCGCAACCAGTTGTGGGTTTAACGCACAACACAGTGTTGTGCGTCAAACGCACAAGTTGTCTGCGTAACGCAGATAGCATCTACGTTGAATGGACGTAAGGGAGAGGAAGTTAATTCGTCAAATGGAATCAACAGTGAAGACATAAAACACGCCACAATAGAGAGCTCCAGTGCTAGTGGAGATATGAAGCATAGTTAGGCAGCAGGCAGGAGCGTGAGCTGCGAAGTTGCGGCTTGCTGGGTTGGCATGACTGCGTTGGCTTAAAGTTGCGTCCCAAAAGCAGCGAAGTGAAACGCAGAGGAGCAGATGGTTTTAAAAGAGTGAAAAACTTAATTGTCAAATCGGAGGAACAGTGGAGCGCTACAGTAAAGGTGTAAACAGAGACAAAACAGCAACTATGTAGCAAGGAGGTTGCAGTGAAATTGAAAGGGACTATGGCTTAATAAGAAATTAGGGATTTTCAGCTAGGGATCGGAATGGGGATTGAAGCAATTTTTTGAAAAATACTTATGAAGGGTGACATAGACGCCGACGATCCGGGTTGAGTAATTTTTTTTATTATTTTGTTGTTTCTTTCTCTCATTAGGAATTGATTGTGTTATTTTATTTTAATTGATTTGCGTACTGTGTATGGATAATCGAATTTTCGTTATTATTTGGTTATTTTGTGTATGAACTCGTTGGGTATTGTGAATTGATGAGTTTAATGCATTCATTGAATCGTTAATTTCAAACCCATTGTTAGAATTTCGATATAATCCGTAATTGTTATGTTGAAATTCATGTGTAGCGATTAATGATTCGTAATCATTAGGGATAACATGACCTAGGTTATTTGGTGGTTGGGTTTAATTAACGATCGTACCTTGATTAAACAAAACCTAAGGAAAAATTCGGGTTAATTATTAACCTACGATTAATAATTGCTAGGAGAGGTTAAAGAGCAACAAATTAATGAAATATGCTTAATTAGGGTATAGGCCGAGATTGAACCAAAGAATCAGGTCCCTACCAAATTCTCCATTTTTATCATTTTTTGCATGTTTTCTTTAATTTGTTTTTATTAGTTAGTTTCATTTTATTTTCATATTCCAAAATCCAAAATCCCCTTGTTAATCCTAAACACCAGTTAATTTTATTTCTTAAATTTTACGCACACTCTCTATAGGATCGACCTAGAGTCACCACTATAGTAATAGTCTAGTTATTTTATTTTGACTAGCCTAACGATGTGTGGTCAGTTTGTAAGTCGGATAATTAACTATCGAAGAGTTCGTGTGTTAATCCACTTATATTCCAGTAAATTGGCATCATGAAACCCTTCATGATTTGTTTTATTTAAGAGTTAATTTAAGTGCCCAAAATAACTAGGAACCTAAGGGTCACATGTATAAAAGATCGGATGAAAAATATAGTGTGTATGACTATTTTTAAGTGGGCCACGGTCGTGACCTAAGGCTCGACAGATGTACATAAGTGAGTTCTTCACTTATGTACAAAAGAGCTAACTAGTCACAAACACACTTAAGTGAGAGGATAAGGGGTCTAAAAGAGTTCTATATTGAGAGAGAAGTGGTTTTGAGCCTTCTTCTTGTAATTTATGCAATTGTTGCATGAATCTAATTGTATGCAAGATATTCTTCTGCAATTGTTGCATGAATCTAATTGTATGCAAGATATTCTTCATCCATCTTCTCCCCATTTGAGCATCTACTTGAACTCATCAACTTTGGCATTCTAACCACCCTTACACACTGCTTCGTCTTCATCTTTGGGTGTTCTTGGGTGATCAAGGAAGGGTTGGGTGTTTGTTATAACCTAAATAAGAAGAAGAATAAAGAAAGGAGGAGTATCAAAAGGTATAAGTGTTTAAATTTCATGTTCTTATAATCTGCCTATGCATGCATATGTGTTTATGGAATTCGGGGAAGTTATAGGTAGGAATTTAGATTTCGTATCTTCCGCTGCATTATGATGCATGAATCCATGTCTGCCCCCTAATAACCTGAAGTGCCATTATCTATGATTTCTAATTGTGATTCTTGATTTACTTCGAGATTTTAGAAAAGTCTGCAAAAGGCTTTGGGAACTCAAATTAAGTTTAGTATCGCTTTCCAGTCCCAGGCAAATGGACAGTCTGAATGGGTTATTCAGATATTGGAAGACATGCTTCAGGGTTATGAGTTAGAATTCTTAGGAAGTTGGGATAAATATCTTTCTTTAATGGAGTTTGCTTATAACAACATTTATCAGACTAGTGTTGGCATGACATTTATGAAGCCCTATATGGTAGGAAGTGTAGGACTGAATTAGGTGAAAATAAGAAGATCGGGCCTAATATTGTAAAAGATACTGAAGAAAAAGTTCAAATCATCCAATAAAGATCGAAAGCTGTTAGTGATAGGTAGAAATCCTATGATGATTTAAAAAGGAAAGATATTGAGTATCAGTTAGGAGATAAGGTATTTTTGAAAGTGTCACCATGGAAAAATATACTTCGGTTTAGGAAGAAAGGTAAGCTAAGCCCACGATACATTGGTCCTTATAAAATTCTTAAACAAGTCGAACTAGTAGTTTATCAATTAGCTCTTCCTGAAGAATTGGCCAAGTTACACGATGTGTTTCATGTTTCTATGTTGAGAAGATATCAATTTGATGATACACATAAGGGTCCTGTGTAAGAAATTTAAGTATAACCAGATTTTTCTTATGAGGAAGGGTCTATGTCTATCTTAGCCAGAGAAGTTTGACGACTCAGAAATAAACAAATACCTCTAGTGAAAGTACTCTGACATCTCTATAGACTCGAAGAAGCAACATGGGAACCAGAATCGACCATGAGAGCTCAGTATCCTTAACTATTCTTATCAGGTATGAATTTTGAGGACAAAATTCTTTTAAGGGGGAGAGAAATGTAAGGCCCCAAATTACACCCTAATAGGAATGTTTCATGTCCATGGAAGTATATATGATAGGAGTTAATGATTATGATATTGTGTTGCTTATGTCTTGAATTTTGACTTGATGGATTATAATTAGTAACTTGGATTTTTTTTATAATTGGGGAAAAATTGATGAATTAAAATGCACATTTGGACTAGAAAATGTTGACTGGTAAGAAAAGTTAAGACATGGAAAAATTAGGATGACTAAGCCTATGAATTAAGTGACAAATGATATAGCTAATTAATTGACAAGTGGTAGCAATGAGTGAGTGACAAATGGCCTAGCCAAATGGTGACATTTGGCAGCTTATGGAGTGGACAAATGGGATACATGCTTAGTGACAAATGTCAATGGAAGGAAGAGACATCTTGCACCTAATTGAACTAAGCTTGTGCAGAACATGTTTTTATTATGTCTTCTCTTCTTTCTTCATCTCTCACCACCGAAAACCTATTCTTATCTTACAACCCTATGTTTTGCTTGAATTTCTCTGAATTATCACATCAAAATACTGCATTAAGGAAGCTAGATTTTGCTATCTTCTATACTGTTGTCTTCTTGTTGTTAAGATCATCCTACTTCCACCTTGATCTTGGAATTGTGTTTATTGTATAGATAGCTAGATTGGCTTGTTCATTGAAGTAGGAATTTAAGTTAACTATGTAAGAAGAATTCTAAACTTGATGGCATGTAGTAATACAAATTCTATGATGATTGAATTGGGGTAGAATATACATTGTGCTAATGATATAATGAGTGTTGGAAAATGATGCTTGTTTGATAGATTTTGTTCTGGTTTTTGATGCATGGAAGATAATGGTTTGTGAGCTGCCAAATGAATGATTTTGAATTGGAATTAGACATGAAAGTGATGATGAATTGAAGTATAATTAAGGTATAATTGAGGTATAATTAATGGACTATGATGAAAGTGTTCTGAATTTGGTATAAAGATGTAAGAATCTAGAAAATTGATGGAAATTGGACAATGTACCTTCGAATTACCTACCCTACAATCGTGGGAGCTGCATAAGCTCCTTCCCACGATTGTAGAAAATGCCTTGAAGTGAGACAAGTTTGGTTTTGTGTGATATTTGAACCAACTAAGGATAAGTTACTTTACGTAGGTGCATTTTGACTTGATTGGGGCTTAAAATGAACCTAGTTTGATGTTGGATTAATTGGTTAAAGGTTGAATAAGTTTTGGATTGTTAATTGAGATGATAACTTAAGGAATTGGTTGTTTGATACCAATGTATCTAATCTTGGAATTTATGAGTTTTTCAAGGGATGAAGGTGTTCTTACAAACACAAATGTGAACAAAGGATATAAGAATGTAAATTAGATACGAATGTTTGAGAATTGGTAATTGGTGTGAACATATATAATGTGTAAATACTTAATGCTATCATTGATGTATTGATGCAATGCTTAAATTCATAAGGCATATTGAATTTGTTCGGATATGAATGAATGTATTCAATTTGAGCATAAACAAAAAAAATTCATACGTTATGCATTATTTCTCTATTATGTGATTATGAAATGTTATATATTTTGTTTTAAACCTGCCAAGTCCTAGTTGTGGGTAAATAGGCATACCTAGAAGGGTCTACAGCTACTTTTGTACTTAGACACTATGACGTCTTCTATTCTTAGACACTTTAGTGTCTTCTATTTCAGAAACCTAAGTCTCTTCTGTTTCTATTGATATCAATTATAGGTATCCTCTGTTCTATTCCCATTACCCATTTCTGGAAAAGGATTAGTAGGCAATTCTATATATGTTTTGATATTTATTCTGTTTTGATGCATTATATCTTATTTTGATACAATTATGTTCTGTTATAATACAATTATGTTCTGTTTTGGTACAATTGTGTTATGTTCTGTTATAATGAAATTAATAAAATTAATAATCGAATTATTCTATAATGTGGATAATCAAAGATTGCTTATGATATGACATGATTTAGCATATGTAAATGCTAGATTACTATTGAAAGCAGTTGTCATCTTATGTCTTGTTTAGTTATTCCCCATTGGGCTATATGCTTAGCATAGTGATTTTTCCTCCGTGTAGGTCTCGATAGAAAGGATTAAGGCTGGGACAACCGTAATGGCCAAAGAAGGACGTGTTATGTTTTGGAAGATGTTATGTTTAAGTTTGTTTTTGAGTTGTATTTAATATTATGAGACATATTTATAATTTGTATTAATGGTTTGTAATAACTATAATAAAGGATGGTTTGTATTTAAGGCGTGTATTTGATATATACAATATGTATATTTTGTTCTGTTTATAATTCAACAACTTATGAAATGTAAAGAATGTTGCCTTATTATATAGGAATTTTTGGAATATTTTGGTGTGTTTTAGGTTTGTTTTGTGTGGCACCTGTATATCCTCTTAGAAGATGTTAAGGTTTTACACTATAGATTGAACAATGTCTCGCTATTGCTTTATTTACCATTCTAGTTAATGGTGACCACTTTAATTTTCAATCTAAATGATTGATATAAAAAAAAAACCCTTTTTCTATATTTATTCACAATATGCATTAAGGTACAAACAAACATAATTGTTTATAAAATATGGTAGGGACAAGGATTCAAATATCATCACAAATGCAAGAAGTTGAGGTTGTTTAACCTTTCATTTGCTTATTATCTATTATTGCTACATGGAGTTGGCCTTGTTTTAGTGCAAAGTTTGATGGATTCCTTGAAAATTTTCAGCTTGATTTGCAGTCTGTCTATAAACAAAGGTAAGAGTTGCATACATATTTCAATTAACTCTCAAGATCTAACAAGTAATCTCTTAAAATCTTAGGTCTTATACATTAAGAGTTACCAATCAACTATCTTAGAATTCCAATTTTAGAAAAAAGAATCTATTGGAGTTATGTGAATATAGTGCCCTGGAAAGCAAATGTATTTACATATAACTTAATTTTCTTCCAGTTACTTTTGTAATGAAAATATTTATTATTAATAAAATAGAAGAATTTAGTTTTATTTGTATGAGCATTATATATCTAGTAATAAGGTACCAAGATTCTTTTGTAAGTAATATACATATACATGGAGATGTTTGGGAAACATGTATATTATTAGAATCTAAATTAGTTGATTCACAGTTGATTAATCAAGTTGGTCGCTTGATTATGGTTTAGACTGTAGTATTGTGATTTATCTTTATGTAAGTAAAAGAGTTTACTTCAAAGGAATGATAAGTTTCATATCATGATAGTAGTTGATTATCGATAATGGCACTATTAAATTAATCTGGAATCAATTATGTGTTTAAAGAATAAAGTGGGCTGTTATTTTAATCTTAAAATGTACAACTTAACATTCTTTTATTACGAACCACAATCTTGATGAGTGGTGAACTCATATGTGTTGTATTATAATTCTTAATATAATCATAATGGTTTTTTTATAAGGTATCAATCCTGTGTCTGTATGTTGCAATTATTAATTGAAACATATATCAGGAAACATTCACTCAAATAAAGAGTTTAAAGTGATATCATCACTTCTATATGTTTTACGGAGTTTGGTAATTAAACTAGAGCCAATAGTTTGATGGACTAGCTATCCATCAAGTCTTAACACCAATATGAGATCTTATGTGTTAATCACCATATAGAGTAAAACGGGAGATCTGGAAGGAAAAACTAACATAAGGGGAAAACGATAAATTTACCCTTTATTGTGTGGATGGCTATAATATGGTTTATAATAAAGTTTACAATTGGACATCTTATTTGAAACACGTAATCTCATAATATTTAGTAATTCAAGAATTCAACCAATTGTCTTTGGTGAAATGACATTTGGTTAATAAGCTGGAATTAATTTTAATAAGATTAAATTAATTCCGGGCTTATTAGAGCATGAATTATATAAGTTCAATTAGATTCCCCATTTGGCTTCTAGGAAGGTTATGAAGCAAAGTAAGAAATATAAGTAGAGGTTATAAAGCCCATGATTGAATATTGGGTTTACTTTAATTAGAAGCTCAAATGAACATTTAATATTGGGCTTGAATTTGGTTTGATTTGATTAATTAGATTAATTAAATTGAAATAAAGTTATTAAAGAAAAAAGGAGGGCATATTCGGTTTTTATACCTCAATGTGCAGTCGCACATTTAGCATTGAATTGCTAAATTAAAGATGGTTTTATCATGCTTTTATCATCATTACATGGAGTAATGATTTTATCGTTAAATTGTTTAATGGTTGTCTTTTAATGATGGCATGTAATGTAACCTTTTAGCATTCATTTGATTAAAGAAAGGAAGAGGTGCATTTGATGTACTCTCTCTTCTTTCTTTCATTCATAATAAAAAATGAGAAGGTCTCATTTAGTTTATTTGTCTTTTCATATCGCAATCTTAAAAAAATGAGAAGAGTCTCATTTATTGGCTTCTTTATGATTGATTAAAGAATGAAGTTATGCATTGGATGCACATCACTTCTTTCATTCATGATAACCAAAATTGACAAGGTGAGTAAGAAGTGTTCTTGCATTTTTTACTCACTCTCTCCTCTCATACATGTATAGCCGAAACTTGAATGAGAAGAGTTTCCTTTTTGGCTTCTTTCTTTTAAGAAAAATCTCCTCAAAATATTTCTTCTCCGTTCCCACCAAAGGATCTTGTTAACCGGGTTGCCCAAGAAGAACAAGTGGTAGATCAGATTGGTCGAGTAGACAACAATAAAAAGAGGATACATTGACAAAGGAAAGGATATAAAAGATTCAAAGCTATAGCAAGGATTCAGAGAGGATACAAAAGCTAAGAGTCAAAGTTGTAGCAAGGATTCGATATATTTCTACCACCTTGTTCTTATGTAAATTATTTTCCTTATACCGTATCATGTATGATTAAAACATGTTGAATTGGTTATGTTATTTTTGTTGTGTTTTTTATTTTGAAAAAGTTTTGAAATCTGCCGTTTTAGCCAAATCTTGCATGCTTTTGTTTTCAATCCAATAATTGGTATCAGAGCCATTTTATTATGCATGATTTCAGTTCCTATATGTGATGCACGGGTTGACAATTAAACTTTATTAACTGCATTTTTTATGTGATAGAAATATATATACGTGTATGTTTTGCTCTTTTGGTAGTCCATAGAATATAATTTTACCTTGTAAGTTTTCTTCATTTGGTTTGTAACAAGTGAAGTAAATCACTTGTTAATATAGAAATCATGTATAATATGTAAAATACATAAGAAGGGGGTTGAATTGTGTAAAATCTTCAAAGATATTAATCTTTATAAATTTCTTGAATTTCTTTACAAATTCAGATGATCACAAAAATAATTTACTAAAGTCGATGAGTAATGCAATCGCAAAAATTATTATCTACTCTTCTAACAACAAGAAAATTAAAAGATAAGGGTTAAAGAATAGACGCTACGATTTTATACTGGTTCACCCTTAACCTTGGGCTACGTCCAGTCCTCAGAGTTTTTCTAAGATTTCACTATACTCTTCAACTTTACAAGTATTCTTTTTACACTTGCAGAGCCTCTTTAGGTCTCTCAGACAAAGTATTCTTTATCTGCTTTCTTAGCTTCTCCAGGCTCTAGCCTTTCTTTCTCTTGGAAAGATATTGTTTGATCTCTTTCTTTTGCACTTGACAAAGTTTTCGCTCTCTTTCTTTTGCACTTGAATACAGAGTTTCTTTAAGAATTGTACAATCAGATTGTCATCAAAATTAATAGAAGTGAAGTCTTCTTGACTTAACAATCTCCCCCTTTTTGATGATAACAAATAATCATAATATTAAAAAATAAAATAATATTCAGACGAATAATAATCAAAACAAAAACATAAAAAATGCATAAGATATACAATGCTTTCTAATATTTTCACTTTTCTCTTTTCTTATCTTCTCCTCGTCTCCCCCTATTTGTTATTAATAAAAAAGATAGCTCGTCTTAGACGCTTAAGAATTTCAGAATACATATGTAGAATATCAGTATGGACCGTCTTGAGGTCTTGTTCAATAGAAACGCGTAGAAGTACTTTTTCCTCATGAAGATCACCCACTGAATCACCCAGTTCATCAACCTTAGTATGAATTTCCTCAATATCTTTCACTAAGGCTTTCTAAACTTCCTTCTGTTTGTGACTAGCTTCAGTCTAATTGATGAAATGTTTTAAGAACTCCGAATTAACCGTAGGATCTTGTTGTATTTCACTAAGTGGATGAAGGTTTTCAATAACATATGGTTCTCTTGGTAAAATGTCTAACTCTATGATTTTGATTGAGGGTAGTTTGAAGGTTTGTTTTCCTTCTGGAAAATCAAGATCATCAAGTCTGGGTAGTTTGAAAATTAGTTGCCCAAGAAGGTGTAACACATTTTTTTACTGAAGGTATGAAACCTAAGGGGTCTGAAACGCATGATTAAATACACAAAGGTCTCTAAGTTGAAATTGATAACTTCAACCGTGATACTTTTGTACCTTCCTTATGTCACAGTGCCAACTACCTTGAAACTTTCATCTTTGGTAGAACTCCAAATTGACTTCCTGATGCCCTTAATATGTGTTGTGATACATTGACATCTACAGGTTAAGTTGCATTACATGCATCGTCTATGTTCTTCATAGCCACTTGAATATGTTTTTCTATAAGATCACCTTCATGCCCTTCAGGAAACACCTTTTTCTTCCCTTTTTCTTCGTTTATTACGGAGGTTGGACATCTTGGTTGTATATCTGGAACAATATCTATTGTTGTTCTACTTGTAATTGGATAAATAGTATAATGATCTTTTGAAGTCTTGATTGGATATGGTTCTTACTTTTCATCTTGCAGAATACCATATAGTCTTCGTTCTTCATGATTGAGAAGATGTATTATCTTATCGTTTACTGGTATAGACTCAACTTATACCTTAACTATCTTCTTAGAAGGTTTTCTGATAATAATTGAACTTCTTTTTCAAACAAGTACTGATTCTTCTATAATCTTCATTTTCAAATCCTTTTTATTGATTGGTTAAGAAGGATTGTAAGGTATTAGTTAGTGTTTAATTGTCTGTAACTTCTGTTGAACATCAAATGAAGAAACCTTTTTATGACTAAGTTTCATCTTCTTTGGTTCTTCTACTGGTTTAGAAGAGAGTTGTTGTTGAGACTTCTTCCTATCAAATACTAACTTCCTTTTTATCTTTGTCTCTTCAGATGATTTTGCTGATTGACTTTGCAAAATAGAGATAATTGATCTGGTATGCTGCTGTCGTTGCTCTTGCTTTTCAGAATCTCCATTATGAAATAGAACTTTCTGCTTCTTTTGTTCTTATTATCGTAAGGTCAAGAATCTTAGTGACCTTTTTGACTGTTTAGGCTTTTCTGATTGGAGAGTCTTAGCCTTCCTCTTCAAAGACACTTATTGTGTTGATTGATGAACCCTGCTTTCCTCCCTCTATAGAATCGTCTTAGCTTGTATTGGCATATCAGATGATTGTTCAATCTCTTCTTTTGCGGATGTTTTTCCTGTCGATCGAGGTTTTGTTTGTCTTTCAAACGGAACATGCTCACTCCTGCTTCGTCTTACTATAAGCTCCCCCTCAAACTTTGCTTTTGGTGTAAAATCTATATCTACTTTAGCTTTCTATAAAAGGCATTAATAACACTCTTCACATCCATCTTTACCCTTTACCTATGTCAAGTAGGATTCTAGATTCTCTAAAGAAAACAACATACCATAAGGTAAAGAGTTATAATAATCTCCCTTAGACTTTATTATATATTTTAAAATCAAGAACAGAAGATTAATAAGTTGGTGATTAAGTAGATGAAACAAACAATGTTCATCATTCAATGTCACCATGTCCTTTGAGCCTACTCTTGGTAGAACACAGTGGATAAGCAGTGAATGTAGAACCCTAGCCTTTGGAAAAATGGTTGAAGCCTTCTTGACTCCTGGATCACTACTTCCATATGGTTGTCGATTGATGTAAGCTTTATTTACCTGACCTTGAGCGATCCATTTTGTATTGTTAAACAGCTTTGCTCCAATACTTGGACATCGAATAGCCTTCTCGATAGAATCTTGTGTGACTATAACCGACAACGCATCTACCATTGATATTAAGGTGTTGTCCACCACCTTTGCATTCTTCCAAAACTCGTATATCTCATTCAAATAGAATGTTTCATGAATGTTGAAGAAAATTTTCTAACTAACTGCTTCAATTTCTAGTTCAATGTCCATCTGATTGTTCTTCAAGGAAGTGAAATCAACGTGCCTTCCATAGATAAGAGATTTCTCCATTTTTGACCTGTAACAAATAAACACTAAACACACAAATATATTTCGCTTAATGTAGCGAGGTTAGTATCTAAAGAAAATATGAAATGAGAAGAACTTGAAGTTTAGAACAGAGTATTGAATCATCTTTGTTGAGAGCACTAAATAAGTCGGTTTCAAAGTTTTTTAAGAAAATTCTAGAGTATAATGTATTTTAGAATCTTGAGAAGATTTCCTTCTTATACATACTCTTGAAAAGTTACCATTCGTAACTTACCATTACTATTTACTTGAAAACTTACAACTTTTTATCTTCTTCTTATATGAATCGTCTGGGTTATGACTTATTACACTAATGATCATTCAACATTACCATATTCAAGTTCCAACTTATTTCTTTGAATCTATCTTCACTTAAGGGTTTAGTGAAGATATCTACCCATTGTTGATTCGTCTCAACAAATTATAAACTGATGATTCCTCTCTGTTTATAGTCTCGTATAAAATGATGTCTAACTTCAATATGCTTTGCCCTTATATTGGATTCTTTGATAGATTTATAGCACTTATGTTGTCACAGAAGATTGGAATTTGATCTTCTTGTATAGAATAATCGTCTAACTGATACATAATCCATAATGTCTATGAACAACAGCTTGTAGCTGACAAGTATTCAGCTTCTGCAGTAGATAAGGCATTTGAAATTTGCCTCTTGCTTAACTAAGAAATTAGATTATGACCAAGAAAGTGACAACCTCTACTTGTACTCTTTCTATCAATCCTATCTCTAGCATAATCAGTATCACAGTAGCCAATTAACCTGAAATCTTTACCTTTCTTATACATTAAGCAAAGATTAGTAGAACCTGCCAGTTATCTTAATATTCTTTTGACAACAATATATTGAGATTCTCTAGGATCTGCTTGAAATTGTGCACACTAACAAACACTAAATAGTATATTAGGTCTGCTTGTACTTAGTTAAAGTAAAGAACCGATAATTCCTCTGAAAAGGGTTTGGTTAATCTTCTTACCAGCTTCATCCTTAGATAAGAGGATTGAAGGATGCATAGGAGATGACATAGGTTTGACCTTCTCCATTTTATATTTAACTAACAGTTCTTTGATATATTTTTGTTGATGAATAAAAATCTTTTCTTCGGTTTGTTTAATTTGTAAACCAAGAAAGAATTTCAATTCACCCATTGATATGCGTTTAATTGCTAATATATTTAATCATTTACACTTAGCGATTAATGATACAAAAATGCTTAAGATACTCACTCTAATTTATATGTGATTTTATGTACAATTTGGAAGCAAAGAAATTAAAGTGAGTCAAAAACACCCAATTTGGGACATTTTCTAAAGATCAGTACTCATTTGTCTTCATGGAGTGGACAAAGAAAAATAAAAGACCAAAAATGGAAGACAAAAAAGAAGAAAAATTTAAATGTAAGAAAAATTTATACAAAACGCACAGCAACAGAAACGTTTAACGCTGCATTAAACGTTGGCGTCCTATAGCACAAGAGAGGTTTGAGCAGCAGGGTTTTAAGGAGGAGCAAATTAAATCATCACATCACTGCTACAGTAGCGGGCTGAAGGAATAAATCAGCAGGGGACGTGACACTACAGAGGCACAGGCGTGAAGCTGCGTCTGCCTTGCGGTCTACGGTTTGCTGGACATAGGCAGCTTGGGACAGGTAGCAACTGTGGCTTCGGCTTGGTAGACGAGGACCTTGCAAGATGGAGAGAAAACAGGAGGTGGAACGCAGTCATTTATTTGTCAAATCATCGCTACAGTAGAGAGCTACAGTAGAGAGTGAGAGGCTTGGTGTTGAGACAGTGAAAGGATTTTTGGTTAGGGATTGGAACGGGGGCTCAAGAATTTTTCAGGAAAGATCCATGAAAGGTTAAATGTCCTTACGACGATTCAGAGGCGACATCAACGCCAACGACTCGGGTTAAGTAATTTTTTAATTATTTTTTATTTCTTTCTCTCATTAGGAATTAATTGTGTTATCCTATGTTAATTGATTTGGGTTGTGTGTATGGATAATCGGATTTTTGTTATTATTCGGTTATTTATGTATGAACCCATTGGGTATTGTGAATTGATGATTTTAATGCATTCATTGAATCGTTAATTTCAAACCCATTGCTAGAATTTCGATATACTCCGTAATTGTTATGTTGAAATTCATGTTTAGCGACCAATGATTCGTAATCATTAGGGATAACATGACCTAGGTTAAATGATGCATCATATGTGGTTGTTGCCTTGATTAATCAGTTTTCCTAATTCGTAATGTTACTGCCTAATTAAATCTAGAGATCACATCCCAGGTTGCTCGGTGGTTAGGTTTAATTAATGATCGTATCTTGATTAAACAAAACCTAAGGGGAAACTCTGGTTAATTGTTAACCCACAATTAATAATTACTAAGAGAGGTTAAAAAACATCAAATTAATAAATCAAGCTTGATTAGGGTATAGGCTGAGATTGAACCAAAGAATCGGGTCCCTACAGAATTCCCCACTTTTATCATTTTTTTGCATGTTTTCTTTAATTTGTTTTTATTAGTTAGTTTTATTTTATTTTCTTCTTTTAAAATCCAAAACCCCCCTTTTTAATAAACATCGGTTAATTTCATTACATAAACTTTACACACACTCTCTGTAGGATCGACCTAGACTCGCCATTACTATAGTAGTAGTCTAGTTATTTTATTTTGACTAATGTAATCAAATTTTGACATCGTTTCCAGGGAGTGCGATGTTTTAGTTTTTTGGTGATTTAATTGGTGTTTTGTATATATCTTTTCGTAATTGATTTTTTTAATGTTATTTTGTGATCTTTTCATTTTTTGTTTCGCGTGAAATTTTTTTTATATGGTCGGAAGTAATTTCTTTTATAATTCATATTCTCAATCCTATAACATTGTTTGGACTGACCAACTTAACTTTTGTTATGGATGAGATAATCATCAAAATTACTTCTAAGATAGTTTGTGTTGGGCCCGGGCCCCGGACCTCCGAATCCCGAGGCGGCCCCTCAGGCTGCGCCCCAACGGGCGACCCGAACCGGCGGACCCGATCCCAACATCCATACAAATACACATTCGATTCGGATAA
>JANIHY010000210.1:41319006-41336900 GCA_027479065.1 Erythroxylum brevipes
CGATCTTTATTATTTGTTTATATATAATAATTTAAGATAATTATACTTCTTTTGGTGACGAAAGAGCTATAAATTTAAGATAATTATACTTCTTTTGAACTATTATTTGTAAATTTTAAATAATCAATTTTGAAGCATGATCAATTAAACCTAAATAAGCTTTCCATAATTTAATTCAAGTTAAAAGCATCTATTAGGTGATAAAGTAGTTTCTTCTCTCTATCTAGAGAGAGGATGATAAAACTAAAGCCTCTGCTGTCTAATTCTTGTGTTCATCTGGAATCACCTACAAATCCAACATCATCAAGATTCATGTGCAGATCGATTGAATGGGCACTCCACTCCACCGGCGCCAACCCTTTGTTCCACTAACTCGGATTACCCAAGAAAATCAAAGAACAGTGGCACTCTTTGAGAAGGCACATCGGCTGTTTTGTGAGATCTAGGTGTGTTTTGATGGTTGCTTTTCTTCTCTTTAGCATAAACTATCTGAGTCTTTCTGGGATTTGTGAATCCATCACGTGGGTGTGGTCAATCTGGTTTTTTTGGGGAAAACCTGGCGTCTTGCGGTGTTAGGCTAAGCATCTCTTCTTAAGTTGCCGGCGCTGAATTTGGATGCTTCCATCTCCACCACTGAACGCGTCGGCGCTGAATCTCTGTGCTGTCAAAAAAGCCGTAACAAATGGAACCTTTTTTTGTTTTTGCTCGGCGCTTTAATATTCTACTCATGGCCTCCAAGAAAACTCAAGGTGAAAGGAGAAAAAACCTAGACGCTTGAGGAGTTTGTAGTTGGACTTGGTAGAATGAGTTGGACTTGAGTTCAGGGGGACATCGCGGTGATCTGGTAGATGTGAGAGATGCAAGGAAAGAAGGAAGAAGAGCCTCGAGAAAACGAGAGAATGAGACTGTAATGAAGAGGGCAACATCAACATTAAACAAACAAATTTTCAACTGATTACGTGAAACACTCCTATGAGCAGCTTATTCAAAATCAACTGGTTGGGTTGAATCAGCCAACCCAACCAGCTAACAACCAAACAAGATAAATGGCTTTTTGATGAAGTCAATCAGTTGATATTGGTCAATCAGCTAAAAATTAGCTGATCAGCTATCAACCAAACACCCCCAACGTGAGAAATGTGAGAAGAAAGAAATATCGGTGATAAAAAAAATAAAATTGACTCTTAGATCATTTGGACGGTGAGATAGAATTTGATTTTTCGTCCATCTCGCTCGTCCTTGCTATTTACTTACTTACTTAAAACTCAATCCCTACTCCTTCATTTTCCTCCATAAATTTTCATTGATTCATAAAGCATTTAATGCTTCTGAATTTATTAAATGCTTTTGCAACAAAATGTCAAAGCTTTTAAGAGAGGACACCATTAAATGCTATATGGAATGTCAAAACTTTTTAGAAACAACAACATTTAATGCTTTTGGAATAATGGTTTCCATGAAGCATTTAATGCTTCTCGAAAATCATGCTTCTCTACTCAAATAACCCATTCTACATATAACAAAAGTAGACAAGGCATCCTGCTTACCATTGATGATTCGTAAGTAGACTAAGGTACTTGGGATAGTCTTCTTCATTATTTGTGCATAGGTCCAAGCACCGTCTAGCATACACAAAGCATGACACAATTTTCAAGTTAACTATGTACAAAGTACAGCGGTTCCTTGGATTTTTGAAGGAAGAAGAAGCTTTGAAGCAACTCAATATCTCTATTTGTGTCTCTGTCCCTGTTACCCCAGAGCTGCTTCTTAAGATTTTAATCCCACGACGATTCTTCCATGACTCTTATCCCTGGAAATTGACGATACCAAAAACTCTTCTTGAGTTTTCTTTCTCATCTCATGAATTTTATCTGTTAAGTTCTTTTCTTTTTTTTGAAGTTTTCTATTCATGTTAGCCTATATATATACCTGCTTAACATGAAAATATAACGGTTGGGTTCTCCACCCCAGTCTTAGGTATTACTCTACTTCTCACTACAAAGAAGAATAGCAACTATTCATCATTGCATGAAACTTCATTGATATACACAGATATGTATATATTGTAGCAATATTGATCTCATGAAATACAATATTTTTTCAGGAATGTTATCTAAGTGATTCTGCTACTGCTACTGATCTTTCAGTAGAACCATTGGTCTTGACAAATTCTAACAAAGCTCTGAGTATTAATACCACTTTTACACATTCCAAATTTTTTTTGTTCTATCAAGAAATTTTCAGTATTTTTTATTTTTATAATCGTATTATTGTAGCAAATTATTTATGTTGGAGCTTTGGCTACAATTAACACTTAGCAATTATATGATTGATTTCCTGTCAAGTTCAATTATCTAACTTTTCTTCTTTTCATTGACGCTATATTAAAAAAATTCAAATATATATTATCTCATTATAAAACCATTCATTGTCAAATTAATTAGATGTAAATAGGCATTCAGTAATCAATTATTGAGTTTTGCTTTGCAGGATTCAATTCTAGATGAATCACTAAGTAACATTCCTATTGATATTGCACATCTGTTATCATTACCTACTGTGAACAAACAAGTATGTACATACCATTAATATTATGTATAATATGGATCACACACGAATGATTATTCTTATTCATTTAAATTTATGTTAGGATTATAATCAATCAAATGCACCATAATCAGTTTATGCACTTTACAAAGTTGAATTTGTTTGTTTAATGAAAAAACAATAACATAGCAACCTTCAAAAAATGCCAACATATCTACTTCTCTTATAAGATACTTTTCATTCTGCAGGATTCAAATCAAATTGAATCACTCAACTACTTTTCAGAAAACATTCTTGATGTGTGTATTTCTCTATCTGTAATTGATAACAAAATATGTACATCTATTTTTTCAATATATTCACGTATTGTGTATTCCACTTATTGAGTTTATTTAATTACAGGATGATAGAGCTGCAATTTGTCACACCGAAATAAACATTATTTCTTCAGCTCAAATGACACCCAAGATTTCTAAAATGAAGAGACCAATATTAGAAACATCTAAGAATAATATGCCTTTATGTGATTTAATATCACCGCAAATTTTGTCTCTGTCAATATAGCATACTTGCATCCAGTTCCCAATATTTTCCTCGCCAGCGACTCCAGATTTTCTCTGTCAATACAGCTGTAACTAATTCCTGTGCCTATATTAGCTACAAGGAATCGGTTTCTTTAAAATGGTACATCTATGAGGAATCGTGTCTCATAACCTCAAAATTTACTTGCTGAAAGTTATTTCCCTGTATACATCAGATACAAAGATCAATTGCAACCCTGTACTCCACTCCAGACATCACCTAGTATCTTGAGAAATACCCTAGCAGAAGAAGACACGTCGGTTAAAAGAGAGCATTGTACACAAATTTCCGAATTGAACATAAGGAGATTATTACAGGACTACATACAGTGAGTTCCCAACGAAACGATTTAACCTCAGAGGGCCTGACGGATCCTATCTATGCCAAATTCATTCATTTCCGTTTCATGAAGCAACACACCCTTGAAATTTTCACAAATTTCTGGGAAAGCAATAGGTTGCTGACCATAAAATTTACCTCAAGTTTCTTAATCCGATCTCTCAGAGACTATAAACTCAAAACTCTCCTTCTTTATCAGATAAAAAAGCTTTGTATTCCTCTTCCAGTGTCCCAAAGTCCATATCCAAGTCAGGCTACATTCATTCAGAAGTTTGCATTAGCAAGAATCAGAGTGCACAAATCATAAAGCAAGATACCAAGCATTCAATTGTCCTATTCAAAACCTTTTATGGTCAAAGCCCAATCTGGATTCCCCGAGTAATTTACCCAGTTACTTCCATAGAAAATTAAATAAATAGATGGTTTTAAAAATGTTATCAGTTCGTTCGGCAGGTATTGAATAATTATCAAACCTTGAACTCTTTTTCCTTGCACTTTTCTAGTTTAATAGATTGCTTCATCTGAGATGGCACAACCAAGAGCCTTAAATGAAAATAGGAAAGACGTTTCTGAAAGATACAAGAACCGCATAGATCATTGTAGATCATAGATATATGCAATTAATTCCTCATCAAGCAACTTCTAATATCCTCAGTTTCCACACCCCCGAACAAAAGATGAAAAAACTTTCCCCATCCTCGCCTCTTGCATAGACACCAGACTGGAATAATCAATGAACGCACAACTTACCAAAAAAAAGAAGAAAAAAAAGAAGCGTGTTTCAGCATAACAATTCTGTCAACCAAGGCAAACAGCATTTCAAGTCAGATTAGGGTGAGCATATTTACAACAGGCATGGACATCTAATTACAGGTACATGGGTAATTATTAACTGTAAGAGCATTCCCTTAAACACCCTATATAAACAATAAATTCTACAGAATTTTTAGGTCGTTCTTCAACAGTTGGCTAAAACATTCTATTACACCAGTGAGGCATTATGGCAAAACTGTATAGTGGAGTAAGAACCGCAGCAAACAAAAGCAATTTTTAGGACTACAAATTATAAATATATAAAAATTCTCTCTTTCCCAGTATAAGTGTATGAACCAAATCTATGATTCATTCAAGATTTAACCATACAATGAATAACGTTATAAAGTTCTTCAGCCACTAAAAGCCTTCTAATCAAGTCCAATATACACAAGTGTCAACATCAGTTAGAAAACCATCCGAACCTGTTGTCCTTCCAGGATGCAATGCCGATTATGGTCTATATCAATAAATAAATTAATTTTGAATATTTAAGTAAGCAAAGATTTAATTTTGAACATTTAAGTAAAAATTAGTACTGAACAAAAACTTCAAAGATAGTAAGAAAAAGAAGAAAGGCAATGGATAAGAACAAAATTCCGAATAGCTTATATCCATGCATTATTAACAACCATAAATTTCACAAGTACCTGAATCAGAGAGTATGTCCAATTACAGAAGAGTGAGAGTAACCATAAGGTAAAGTTAGCAGCCACTGCCATAAAGACGAGAATCGATGATCGTTTTGTAACAAGTTACCTTGTCATTCTCTGTGAGAAGCTTCGATTTCATCAGAGTAATTTCATGAAGCTTGCCTTCAGCAGAATCTAACTTGACCACTAACTCCTTTCTTGCATCATTCCCCTGTTATAGCAAATAACACTTGAAAGACTGCTACTGCTTTCATGTTTTGATTAATTGAAGAGGTCTTTACCAGAATATCCCTTACAAGCGAGCCCACAGCTGGCTTTCCTGCAAGTGAAATCGTGATGTAGATTAGGCTGACTTGGGTACTTTACACTTCTATCTTTTTCAGATTTCTTTTCTTATGTTAAAAGTTTAGTTTCAAGATAGGGTTATAGTTAAATTAGAATACCAAATCATCCTCTTGAGTGCCATAAACATGCTAGATGCTGCTATTCAATGCCACAGGAGTTGAAGTATGGCAGCAAGACATGTATCAGCAAACTTTGAGATTCTGCGACTTATGCACGTCAATTCCTGACTTCTTGATGGCTAGCTAAGAGATGAAGGAGGCTCTAGGCAGATTGGATTTGATCTAGAATAGTTTGTGCCAAGCAAATTGTGGCAGACTCTCTAAACATCTATTAGGATGGAAGATTAGCTAACAAAGAAAAGAATCCTCAAGTGTAACACTGCCATTGATCCCCTAGAATGATCTCCTTCCCTCCTGCTTGGTTAGGCCTTAGCTGTCTTATTCTCATCATATCTAGAACTAAGTGAAGAGGTCCTAGTGAACTCCAATTGTCACACCAAGACCATATGCTAAGTCCATTCCTAACAACGTTATATTCATATGTATGCTAAATTTTTCCCTCATCTAGTATTTAACTTGAGGTCCATAAGATAGTTGTACAAGGCCTAGTTTTCTAAAAATCTATCTCTCAAGAAGTGTGGGTGTGCATCTATTCCACCCAAAGAGATTGTCATTGAATAGTGTCCAAATCCTCTTTGTTAGAAGCATAATGTTCATAGCTTTGATAGGAGTGATGCCAAGCCCCCCTTCTTTGGGTGTGTATATTTCAGTCCAGTTGACTTTGGATTCAAATGCATTGGTTAATACTATCCAAAGAAAGCCCTTATGGACTTTATCAATAGCTTTTATCAAGTTTTTGGGGAGCATTAAGTGCGAGCATCAGTAAATATGAAAGTTATTGAGAATAAGATTATTAACTGGAGATTGCCAGTATAAAAGAGGTGTTTACTAATCTAACTACTAATCCTTTTATGGTTTGAGTCAAAGAGGAGTTGAAATTTTTTTAAGTGAATTTCTTGGTGGTTATTGGGATTCTTAGGTAAGTTAAGAGGGGTTCTTTGATTTGTAAACCTAATATTCTAGTGATGATACCAAATATATCTTGTGCTGCAGCAATATTGGCTTTTGTTGAGATTGACTAAGAGGCTTGACAATTACTTGTAAGTGTGAAACGAATTCATAAGAGATTCAACAAACTAAGTGTTTATTTAGAAGTACAAGATCATCTGCAAATGAGAGATTAAACAATTACATCTTCTTGCATTTGTAGTGATAGATGAATCTGCCATCCTACCTTTTGTACTGATTAATAAGCCTTGCTAAGACTTTAATGCACAAGGTGAACAATTAGGGTAATAGAAGGTCACCTTATATGAAACCTTTTGTTCCCTTAATGACTTGCGTAGGCTCACTACTGATCAAAAGATTAAATGAGGTGGTTGAAACACATTATTTTATTCAATTATTGAAAGTTGGTGGAAGGTCAGAAACTTCAAGGCTATCAAAAAGAAAATCCCAGCTCATTGAGTCAAATGCCTTGTTAAAGTCTATTTTCATGGAACTTCTATTAGAAGACTTCCTACTGTAGCTTGTAAATAGCTCTTGTACAATAAAGATACTGTCACCTCTAGATCTACCGTATAAAAATGCACCTTGGCTTAGATTTTTTAAAGCTAATTTCACCCCCGAGATAAGCAATTTCGAAATGATATGGTACAATATGTTACAACAAGATATTGTTCTAAATTTAAAAAAGTGGGATTAGTCACTTTAGGGATCAACCTTTTAAGGGTTTTGTTGATTTCCCTTAGCAATTTGTCACTATTGAAGAATTCCAGAGGCAAGTGACTTGATCCCCTACTAGATTCAAAATTTTTTGAGAGAAGAGTATATTTACTTCATTAGGTTCAATAGCTTTGTGAGGGTTGATACTAAACTAATCTCTTTCAATATCTACTCTATTAAAGGGAATGCAAATGGCAACTGCTTGTTCTTTAGGCATTGAATACTGAATGAAATCCTTTATACCCTACACAATTGATGAGCAAACATTATTAGATGTACTTAATGTGTTCTTTTTAAGTAAGTCAACTCCAACATGATTTCCTTCTAATTCAATGTGGTTTTACCATCTTGGTTAGCTATGGAGGAGATTTTATTTTGATTTCTTCTACCTAAGATTGCATTAGGGAAGTAAGAGATGTTTCTTTTTAGCACAACTAAGCCTTTTAAAATTCTAAGGAATTATTAACATTAGGTTAGGGGTTTGAACATGATTAGAGGCCATAGATTTGGATTTCCTACCAGCTCTCCTCTCTGTGGTTGATGGAACTCCTTCATTTGGGTTTTTGGTATTAGATTCTTTACTTATCATTTGGTATTTGATCTTCACTATCTTTACAATGACTTGGTCTTGTTCAATTTGAACACTAACTCCATTCTTCAGAGCATCATTGTTGTTTTCCTTACATATATCATTTCTATTTGGCTATAGCAATACCTTTGTACATCCTGTTTTCCAAATGTGTGGATCTTTGCTCATATCTTCTCTGACCAAGCTAAAAGTTATGTCTGATATTGGGTTCATTTTTGTTAACCTTTGTCATGAGAAGCAATAATTGGAGTTTTAACATGTTGTGTACGATACATGGTATAAAGAGTTCCTTTTATTATAATTGTTTCTAGTATTGTTGTTAAGGCATTTATGGGTCATTGATGGTCATTAGTAAGCTTAACTTAATAAATTCAGTATAATCTCCTCTTAGGAACTTTTTGTTGTAGGTTTTCATGCTTTTGTTGGCTAACAGTTAGTTTCCAATGATAACTAATTGACACTCCAACTTGTACTAGATTGCCATCTTCATCTAGTTTTAGTCAAGGAACCGAGTATGGAAGCTCGATTTCATGCTCTACTTCCATGCATACAATACTTAATTCTTATCATTTCTTCAATGGCTTCATCAAGACAAACTGTTTTACCTAAGTAGCTTGCTATTGGAAGAATTCTGTAGAGCAAATGACAGCAGAAGAATAATAGGAATGGATGAAAGAGAGAGGATGATAGAAATTAGTATTTTATTGAAGTAAAGATGACGGTAGATGACAAGGGCCAAATTTGAGAGGTGTTCGTCTCCCCCACACAACATCTAGACCAAGTACTCAATAGTTGCCCTCTTGCTTCACTTATGACCCAATTATACCCAACACCACTTCTAATCACCTTGCCACCTCACCTTTCTAGAAGGCACTAACACTCATAGCAAAAAATTTGGGCCTTTAACCTCTAATGATGCAAGCTAATGGATCCTTCTTCTTCTTCCTTACAAGTGGATGGGCGGCTTAAAAATACCTCTCCCTATGAGTTTAACCTTGTCCTTAAGATGGAAGGCGAGAAACTGTTGAGAAATTGTATCATAAGGCTCCTATGATGCTTCAAAATCTGAAAGCTCGGCTCTACCTTCTACTCAAGATCATCTTGCACAATTGGAGGAATGTCTTCATAAGGTTTGTTGGCCCTGATAACTGCCTTTAGTTGAGAGACATGAAACACTAGATGAATGAGGGCTAACCTAAGGAGCTCAAGTTTGTAGGATACTAACTCAAGTAGCAAGGAGACAACTTCTCATTAGCCTTCCCAGCTAATCACTTGCTTAGATAGGGGTGGATTTTTATGAAAATTCACGTGTCAGCAATGTTGGTCTATATATTTCTTCATACGAGTCTGAGCTAAATCTAGTTGTTCTCTCAACTCCTTGGGCATAACTGTTCATCCATATTGAGTTAAAGATGCTAAGACAGTGAGTAGTGGAACAAGGAAGGTTGGTCTCACCTATACACCACCTTGACGGAAGTAAGCTTAGTGAAAGTGTGGAAGGTTGTGTTATACCAATACTCACACCGTGGTAACCATTGCCTTCCAAGTTTTTGGTTGGGTATGCACAAATCAGTGCAAATAATTCTTAAGGCACCTATTAACAACTTCAATTTGGCCATTTGTTTGAGGGTGGTATGCGATGTTGCAATATAATTTTATCTATTGTAACTGGAATAATTCAGTCCAGAAAGTGTTCATAAAAACCTTATCCCTATTTGAAACAATGGACCTAGGAAATCCATGGAGTTTGACAATATTTTGTACAAAATAATCAGCAACCACAAGAGCAGAAATTATACATTTTAAGGTGACAAAGCAGGCATACTTATTGAATATGTCTACTACAACTAGGATGACAATAATCTTGGAAAAATTCTTTTTCGATCATTTGGAAAAATTTCCCCAACTTTAGATTTGTTTTTCATGACATATACTCGAGTTGTCCTTGTACAATCATCTATAAACTTTGCCTCCGTAATGTTTGGAATTCTAGGACTCCATATATTGGAGTGGATTAGTGAAAAAGGAGCCAGTCTTCTGGTATTACTCAATGGATAAGAAACATGTTTGTATTTAGCAAGTTCACAAATATCACAATGCAAAGTACTCATTCAACATTTTCAAATAATAATGGGAACATAGTTTTGAGCAAACTAAATGGTGGATGACCAAGACAATAATGGTGGAGCCAAATGTCTTCTTTATTGGAAGAATAACTAAATAGATAAGACTTTAAAAGGGAGCAGTTTTTGTCTTCCTTAGTATCAAGGATATATACATATAGAGCCCATTCCTCTCCTTAGCAAGCCCAATGGACCCGAACCTAGGTAATCTATCCATGATCAAGATGAAGCATGTGTGAAAGTGTAGAATTTCTTTATAGTATCAAGGATATAGGGCCCATTTCTTTCCTTAGCAAGCCCACATCTTCCCCGAGACTAGATCCTTCAAAATAGAGTGTGTGGAATAGAAAATCACTTTGCAATTCAGGTCACATATAATTTGTTTCATGGACAAAAGATTGACACTAATTTAGGAACATGTAGGACATCTTTTAAAACAATTGTGGAAGTAAGAGGAATAGTTTCCAGACCTACAATAGCAGTAAAAGTTCTATCTACAATTTTGGTCCCAGTACTGTTTTGGACAAGAAAAGAGGCACTAAGAGCATAAAAATTAGAGGACTTACCTGAATGAGCCAAAGAGCAAAAGCTTTCAGGTTTCTCAACTAGTGTCGACATGGATTTCAACTTTTCTATCTCTCCCCTAAGAGTTTGCAAATCATCTTGATTTGGCTGTTCACTAGGGACAACTTCAATATTTGTCATGTGCGCTTGTCCTCTAAACTATCCACCACGATTATCTCCCTTTCCCCCAACATTAGAAGGCTTTCCATGAAGTTCCTTGGTGTGACATGCCTTCTTGTAGTAAGTGCACCAGACCTGTTCTCGGCTAGGTTACTTCTCCCTTTTATTGGCCTCAGTCATTTAACCATCCCTAGTGAAATTCATAACTGATCCTTCATTTATTAGATTGTCAATCATCACTCCTTGACAATTCTCCTCATCACATATTATAGAAAAAACACCTTTAAGAGATGGGAGAACTTCTTTTCCAAGAACCTAAACTCGAAATTGATCAAAATCTAGGTTGAGGCTGCAAGAAATTCAAAGATTCTCTCTCTTTCCACAAACTTCCGCAACATTGTAGCATCTTATCCACACTTCATTTTAAGACTTTGATAATAATCCAATTCAAGCCACAAGCTTTTTATGTACTATAGTACTCAGTGACTGAAAGGTTATCTTGCTTTATGGTGTTGATCTTGGTTTGGATCTTATAAATCACTGCAGTATCTTGCATTTTTTAATAGGTTTGATGAATGATTTCCCAAATTTCTCTTGCAATTGTTAAAAACATATCGGTTTGGCTCACTTCAGGTGTCATAGAGCTTCACAACCATGACATGACCATGGAATCTTCTTCATCCCATTTTGCAGATGTGACATCTTAAGTAGAAGGTCCAGTTCCCATAAGATGGCTCAATTTACCCCTTCCTTTGAGAAAAGCTTTAACCACTTGACACCATTGAAGATAATTTCAGCCATTGAGCCTATTAGAAGATTGTATGTTCTGGAATTGTTCTTTTGATTGAACTAATGTCTTAGCCCCATTATTGGGACCAATAATATTAGATTGACACTCAAATGAATACGACATTATGAGACAGGCAAAACAAAATTAAGTGAAGAAGAATTAAAAGAAGTTCGACAACTAGAAGATTTAAAGGAAGGTTTTTGGATTTGAAAGTGTCGTAGAGAGGCTCTGATACCATGAAGAGAAACTGAAATTCTTCTCCCCTTTCTGCAAATACACTAATATATACAAAGTCATTTATCATATTTTAGGAAACAAACTAATTTTTATACCTCAGTCATGGACTAATAAAATTATAGTCAATATAAATTAATGAAAGATTACAATAAGCCTAAATTAGTAAATCAAAATCCTAGCTATTTACAACTATACCGAATCTTTTAGAAGATAAAATAGTCTGACTTTTTAACAAAATCCAGCCTTAAGTAACGCTTTAGTCAGAATATCAACTTCTTGTGATCTAGTTGGCACATAGGACAACTTGATCTTCCCACTTTCTATCTCAATCTTTATGAAATTCCTGTCAATCCAAACATGCTTCACGTGATCATGTTGTATAAGATTATGAACAATTGCAATCGCTGACTTACTATTGATATAGCTTCATAAAATGCTCCAATGGGAAATTTAAATTTGACAGTTGTGTCTCTTCCAAATCAATTCACAAATACTTTGTGCAATCGCCCTACATTTTGCTTCAACACTATGTATAGCTATAACACTGTTTTTTACTTTACCAAGTAATAAGATTTCCCCAAAGTTTTGTACAATAGCCTATAGTGGACTTAGTATCTTCAACTGACCTTGCATAATACGCATCTACAAAGCGTTTAATTTCTCGGTTGCATTCTTTCTAAATAGATCACCCTTTCCTGGTGTTCCTTTTAAGTACCTAAGAATTTGGTTAACTGCATCTTGGTGCCTCTTGGTGGGTGCATGCATAAATTAGCTGAATACACTAACAATGCAATGTTAGGCCTAGTAAGTGATAGGTAGATAAGTTTTCCAACCAAGCGTTGGCAGCTTTTTTTGTTTGTTGGAGGATCATCCATAAAAATCTTATGCTCCAATTCTTTTCTAGTGGTATGCTTGTAGGTCAACAACCTAATTTTCCTATTTCCTCCAATAGATCAAAGGTGTATTTTCTTTGAGAAATGAAAATGCCTAACTTCTGGCTATTTCCATTCCAAGAAAATATTGAAACCTCCCAAGAGCTTGGACTTTGAATTAATATTGCAACAGGTTCTTGAGATATGCTATCTTTTTATTGCCATCACCTATGATCAAAGTATCGTCAACATAAACAATCAATATCGATTTCTTCCCATCTTTAGATTGTTTAAGTTTAGTTAGTTTGTCGTAGTATTTTGTCACAAATTTTGTTCCTTGCTTTGTGTTTCGAAAAGTTGATCAAATTTTAGAACACTGAGAAGTATTTTCAAAATCTAGATAAATCTCCTATGTTGCCCTCCAGATATCTTGTGCTATCTTATAGTATCGATAAGTGCATCCAATTTGAAGCTCCATTGAATTTATTAACCATGCCATGACAATAGAGTTTTCAACTTCCCATATCCTAAAGTTAGCATTAGACTTGTCTGTAGAGAAAAGTTCAATAGTAAAATAACCTTCTTTCACTTTCCTTTTCCCTCAAACAACTAACAGCATAGATTAGAACCATTCATGAAAATCTTACCATTTTAATTTGTGTTGGGTAATTTGTAGTGAGTGATTCTAGAGAAGAAAAGGTTATACCACTAGTATTCCTTGAAGAAGCGTTGGAAGATTCTTTAGTTGATAGTGGCAAGCTAACTTTGAATTGATCTTAAAGTAGGAATCATTATAAGGATAAAAGGGGGAAGCTAAAAGCATAGCCACTAAGGAAAGCACAACAATAGCTAAAAATTAAGAGAGACAAGAACTAAAAAACACTAGCTGAGACTAAAGAAATGTGAAAAGGACTAAGAGAGGAACTGGAACTAGAGAATGTATGGAAAAAAGGAGGTAGGTTCATTACTAGAAGTAGTGATCATGATCAATGAACAATAAGAATTTTCAACCGCCACTTAAAATCCTTGAGGGAAGCTAGAGCACCATCATTGAAATGAATTTAGTCTTATACTATACTTTATTATTCTTATCTATTTTCGTTAAATTTTAGAGTGGATAATTTTTCATAATAGATTATGGGATTTTAAATTTGAACATAAGAAGCTTTCTATTTGCTAAGAGTGATTCTTTGATTAAGAGTCAATCTTAAACCAAAGTGCAATTCCTAAGACACCTATTGTTTCTTTAATGTCTTTTTTCTTATTTCCAACCCTAAATTTAAAGATCCAACAATCCATAGTTTGAGTTTATACTTGTTTGGCTTTTCCTCTACTTATCCTATATCAAATCCACTACATACTTATGGAGATCAAGATCCAGAAAGACATCTTACTATCACTAATAAAGGATATCACCAAAAAGAGTATGAGGATCATCCTAGACAAATTCTTTCCTTTTCTTTTTTATTCAAGAGTCTCGATGTTTATTCTTTGATCTCTCATTTGAAAATTTTGGAACATTGCAAGGATTTCTCGACTTGAAATTGTAAGGACCAACAAAATCATGGTTTCCTGGCCATACACAAGGACTTTTGATAGAAGGACCAATATAAATATTACATGACTCTGCTATGATTAGTAAATATTACTGCAAAGAATTGTACAGAAGTAAAGTGCATGATTGGACACATTCTAGGGTTTCCAGGCCATATGTGATGACTAGATAAAAGGATGGCAAGTATATTATAGTATTGAGTTGAAAAGGATCCAGATTGCAACCTTTTACACTAAATGTAATGCATTTCATTGTCACGGTTGTATGAAAATGCATATAGGTCGTAACTGAGCATGATCAGAAGAACCTTGGCCTTCAAGCAATAGCATTGAGAATTTATTGAAATTATTGGAAATCCATGTTAAAGAGGACCTTTAAGGTTTTACGAGACATTGCATCTTGACTATACAATGGACAGAAAATAACTGTAAATAACTACCTTCACCATAAAAATAATAGCCAATACCTTTACTTTGACTTGTCTGCAGATCAAATTTATCCTTGACCTGTACAATTTATCGTCAATGTGCATTGTGATATCAACATCTAGGAATTTGGAAATTCCCAGATATTTAATAGGGTAAATGTGGAAGATGTCATTAATGCTAAACCATATCAATACCAAAAAATGAAGTTCCATATACATTCCTCTTCAAACAAAACTATATTTCACTACGAGTTTGATGAAGTCTGAAAGATTTGTTTACCATCAAGTTGGCATATCATCATAGAAGGAGGAGGATAGAAGACATTGATCTATTTTTTGAAAAACATAATCTAGGGTATGCATTTGGCACACCACAAAAGGATATGTTTGCAACATAAATGCCAGAAAAATCTCACATACTTATTCATACTACAGTGCCTAACAAAGATGTTGCATGCAGACGAACATTCCAAAAGTTGCATGCATGTTAGAGGATGCTTTCCTAGTATTCAACAAAGCACAAACGGATCTTCAAATTCAAACAAGTAACAATTTTTTTGGAAAGTTATTATATTTCATAGGTTAATCAAAACTTCTATTTCGACTTTCTAAAAGATAAACATTTCACTTCGTCGAAGTTCCTAAAGTTAATGTAGAGTGTCACAAGAAAAGCAAGATAAAAGGGTATAGTTGCCTAAGAATTGGGCCAATGCAAATACTAGTATTCGCTCAAGCATTCACTTTGTTTCAACTTCATCAAGGGAAGTTAGTGCATAAGTAAAAATTCTCTGATGTTTTCCAGGTAGTTAAATAACATTTAAAAACAAGTCAACATTTTAGCTTGAGAAACTGCTAGTCCACTTTGATATGGATGGCAAGGAATAGTAAGCTTAGTAGCAATTGAGGTATAGATGCATTTGGTGATTTACGAGATTATGTTTATGAGTTCCTTTTTTTTGCACTACATGCTTCTCTATGTTTTGATATGTGTTAACACGTTCAGCCCATGTTCTTATTTAGATCATGTCTTGCATATACTTGTCACATAGATGTATTAGAAGTTTACCAATCCATGTTCTTCAATTCCTTTGTTGATTCTATTAGAGATGACCCAATCCTGCCAAAGTAAAAGGTAGACTATCACTTGCAGTTCAAAATTGTTAAGTATATAATAGAAGACTTTACATTTTGAGAATTAAACCTGCTGCTGCAGCAATTTGGACTTAATGTCATCAATAGTCTGCAAATAGTAAGCTCTGCTTTGGTACACAGATATAAAGTGAGACAGCTATGCTATGTTGCATATGTGGTTCAATTATATTTCTTGCTTTCAAGTACCTCTTCTCGACAAGTTTAGAAGATAAAATGAGTCTCTCTTGTTGAATAAGCACCTGTGACTGCATGATTTAAGAAATCATGAGCCAATTTGCAACAAAGGGAATTGCTTACTGTGAAGTGACCAAAAGTTATCTATGCACTCTAGAACAGTCATTCTTTATAGAAGACATGTTTGAATAAAACAATATCCATTTAATAGAAAACAACATTTATAATGTTTTCTTATTGCAATTCAACATTAAAGGTGACATACAGTTCCATTCTTATAAAACCATGATGATCAAAAACATCATTCTACTGCCCCTCAAGACCAATAATTCGAAAATGATTTTAGTTGATGCTAATTGAAGAGACTATGCAGAGAAGTATAAGAGAGAAGCTGCACTTGAAGAAGAGCATCTTCTTCATCAATCGCACTATTCCAACTTATGGTTTTACAACAATCAATGTACTTTTTATGAAAACAAATATATTTGCATAGTTATTGTAGCTCAAATGTAACCATTCTTTTTCATGGATAAAAGCAAAAAAACTATATTGATTTAATTATAATTATATACTTGAGCAAGTGTAGATGAGTCAAACTCTAAAGAGGCAATCTTTCTCTGTTTATCCAATATCTCTGAGCATAAGCTCCCCTTTTCCTTTATCATTCTATGAGTATCTTCTTTCACTCTATTTGTTTCAGATTTTGCTGCAAAATCAAAGAAAGTAGTAATGACCATTGGAAAAATCAAAGGTTACTCTTGAGCGCAAAATGATTTACGTTTCAAATTGGTTGCAAATGACCACAAAATAACCATAGCTGGGAATGGGTGTTATCCACTTTTAGGTTAGTATAAACACTAAATGACTCACCTTCCAAATGAAAAATAAAATGTAATGTCCCAACACTAATCGTCCCAACATGAATGCGATGAATAAAGCAGGTTACCATTCTGTTTTCACTTAGTTTATGTTTTTATTCTTCCAACTCAACTGCAAACAATTAAGCTTTGAATTTACTGTTTCAGACTCAGTAGAATATTTCATCTCCTAACTCCCAAATCAAAACAGTATCCTTTTTATTTGATATCCATAAATCATAATCTTATTGTTTCCATTAAGAATTATTTACTCAAAAAGGAATCCTCCAGAAGCTGAGAATGAAAGAAAAAGATATTTCTCTAGGTGAATAAGGGAACGGAGAAGAAAAAAAGAAGAGCACTTCATCAAGACTAAATGTAAAAAGAAAAAAGTGTGAAATAATTAATAGAAAAAAAAAGCTGGACAAATAATCAAGCTACAAACATGGCAAAAGAACATCAATTAAAGAACTACTACTAAAACGAAAATTTTAGCTGAGTAGAGATACGTATACCAGAACTAAGATCACTAGACATGGTTTGGATTCTAGTCATGAGTGTCTGCTCTTCGGCGGTTATCTTCGCTGATTGATCCTCTACTTCTGCAACGCGCTCGTTCCATTTCAAAATCAACAGTCCATATCACCAATTATATTACTACGATAATATTTGATGCAAATAAACAAGGACACATAAAGAGAGAAGGAATAGGAGAACGGTACCGTTTATTTGAGAACGCAAAGTCTTCATGCACTGCAAGTATTCCTCCATAACTAATTCTTGGGGTTCGATGGAGGGAAAGTTGAAGAAACTGAGGAGAGCGAGGGAAAATAGACAACCGAAATTTGACTTTTTAGTGGTTAAAATACAAGATTTTATTTTTCACTCTTCTCCTGAGTCTGGACTCTGGAGAGCCTTTCTATTCGTACATTTACTGCTTCGGATTAAGTACAGGAGTGAGAATATGAGACATCTATAACCTTCAATCAATTTATGCGGTTTTAAATATTTTTTTTAGAATGTGTTGAATTAAAATGATATAGAGTTAAATACAAATGACTTAAAATGATATAAGTCATGTTTAGAATTAGCTTTTATCAGCGGTTAGCCGATAGCTTATTATACCAGCTGATTTACTTAGCGGATTGCATTAGTTGTTTATCATTTTATATTTGGTAAAATTAGTTGTTTATGTGTAAAATGACTTATAAGAACATGACTTAAAAAAATATAAGGGTATGCATATTATATATCTTATAAAACTGAGAAAAAATTGAAGAAACTGAAGAGAGAGAGAAGTTTTCGTATGGAGAGAGAAGAGAGAGGAAAGCTTTGTTTCAATTTTTCTACTTGATCTTTGGGATTTTGAGA
>JANIHY010000210.1:41342776-41358402 GCA_027479065.1 Erythroxylum brevipes
TTTAGAAACTACTTTTCTAAAATTAATTAAGAATCAATATAATTATTAATCTTAATCAAATTAAGAAAAATAATTATGATAATTTTGGAATTGATTTGAAGATTAATGTAATTTAATAATTCAACATCTTGAAAAATTAAATTAACTTCTAAAACATTCCTAATAAAATTAACCCTTGAAAATAATTTTTAAACAATTGAAAACACCTTTTCAAAATTATTAGGAATTTAAACTTGCTTAATTTCAATTAAACTCATTTACTTGGAATTAAGTATTTAAAATATTACAAACAAACAAAACCTTCTTCTTCTTCTTCACTGCGCATCTTCTTATGTTTATGTACTATTCATTGATGGGATAAATTAACAAGTGATCCTTATCCACTATTCATCTCTACCTAATTGCTCCCCACGTTACTGCTTCCCTTACAGCCAATCTCAACTGCCATCCTTCTACCTCACGTTTTCTCACTGTTATTGCTTCCCTACGTCTCCGATGTTGATAGCCACAGGTTTCTCACTCACCAGCGCCAGCAAACAACACCCAAATGTAGACATAACTCCAACCAATTTTAAAATCGTGTATAGAGGGTTTCTAGAATAACAGATTAGGCAACACAGAGGACGACACAAAAAGATCTGATTAAAGAAGGAAAGGGAACAACTTTTTCTGTCACAATTGGATACCGCATTTCGCACACGGTCATTCAACCAAACAGCAGTGGGTATTCTTGAGGGCACATTCAACAGTTTTGATCAGTTGAAACCAAAATGCTAGTCTTCCTGAGCTTTTTGAAAATCAGCTGATTAGGTTTAATCAACCAATCTAATCAGTTGATTACCAAACACAATAAATAGCTGTTTAACATAGTCAATCAGCTAATTTTTGGCCGATAAGCCATTCACCAAACAGCGCCATAGAGTTAAATACAAAGTATCAACCAAATGTTACAACGAACTAATCAGGAACTTAGAAAAGAAAGCTAACCAACAAGTAAAATCGTGAACTTAGCAACAAGTTGCTATAAAGTTAAGCATTGAATTAATTATGCTTTTGTTGAGAGCAAGTCACTCTTTTGAGCATTTTTAGTGATACACAATTATGGAAGAGCAAAATATGGAATTAATCTTTAATAAGTTATTTTGATCTTCTAGGTATCATACATACGAGCTAAAGGCAACAAATTTCTAACCACTATAGAGCCAAGTATAAGGATTGGGATAATTAGAATGAAGTTGACATCAATCATCTCCTATACTTGCTTTGACTTATTCTAACCTCATATCATAGCTACACCTTACATGGAACAAAACCCTAATATTTAAATTTTTAGTTGTCTTTCCATTCTTGATTTTTCTTATGTACTAACACCAATGTTGCAATATTACATTCTCAAGTTGTTCAATGGCAAAGTGCTAAAGTTCCAATTAAGTTGGTGTGCTATAAGCTAGTAGATTGTTTGAAGGAGATAAGGAGGCTTTATTCATGTGTGAATATGAGTTTAAAAATTATCCTATTCATCTCCGACCATATCCCATATATAGCATTGGTTAAAACTATTTTGAAAGTTGTCCAATCTCCATGTTTTTTCTTTTAGGTTAGGCAGCACCACTAGACAAGGTCTTACTAATTCCTTATTAAGATAGATTTATTGCCCATGTTCATGATTACGTTCCATATATTGAAGGAAACATTGCATCCAAAAAATATGTTATGCTATTTCATCTTCATTCCTGCATAAAACACAAGTTTCAATACATTCTTGAATTTGTTTAACTCTGTCAAATGTTCTTAACTTCCCATTAATGGCTAACCATAAAATAAGGGAGGATCTAGGACATCCTAGGAATTTAAAATCATCAGGTGCTAAGGCACTTTTCGAGAGTACACTCTGAGTAAGTTCCTACAAGCATTATTGGTTATTTCACCTGAGGAAATATGATTCCGGTGGACGATATCTTCTTATCCTAACATAAGATGCTAACTTTTGTTTAGAGTGTGTAATATTCTGGAGTGGTTCGAAGTTAGGAAGCGAGTGAACTAACCTCGCTTAAAAGGCCTAAAAATGGTCACTAAGTTTGGATATGCCTTTTTTTTGGAAGTTAAATAAAGAATCCATTAATAGCCATGAAAGATATCATAAAGGTATATTACAAGATAGTTTCAGCCAAAAGAAAATACAACAACATAACTATTTTCCTAGGAAAAAACTATGGAATTAAAGGTTCCATTGCCTTATGAGATGAGTGCGTGCAGTTGAAATTAAGACTTCAACGAACTCTAATATTTCCCCATAAAGTGACATTTTGTTTTAGTCCATTTCAAAATATTGCTCCAATTTGCTTCATGGCAGAATTGATTTAAACCATGTTGAATGTTAACCCATATAGAGGCAGTGTATCCACGTTTAAAGTAGATATGGACAATGCTTTCTTCTTCAATGCTACATAGCTTGCATAGGGTGTCATTGGATCTAATATTCCTATCTTTAGTCTTTAATCTACCCCTAGTTGCTAGCCAAGTTATGAAGGAGGCCTTAGGCTTCAAGGAAGCTTTTCAAACAATATTAAACTAAGGAACGGTTGGGATACAAGGCTTAAGTGCCTTAATGCTTGAAGAATTGGAGTGATTCCTATTGCTGCTTAAGGTCAATATAGGTTTATTTAGGACTGAGGAATTTGGTTGATAGTTGGGAAGATAAATCTGAAGTCTTTTTGTCCTCCTGTGTTGAAAGTGCCAAGAATTGTTCTCAATGATACTTTTAACTTGAGCATGTGAAGAAATTCTTAGAGACATAGTGCAGATGTCATTTTTAAGGTAAAGAGGACTTAAGGAAGTCCAATTGTCAAACCAGAACTATGTGCCATTTTCATTCCCCACTTGGATTATAATGAAAGGGTATTATACCAATTGCCTTTTTTTTCTTAAAATACGAATAAAAAGCCAAGAACTCTCTTTCTTTCTATGATTTACCATAAACTACTCCTTTTGAGGTATATCTCATTAATCCACTCACTTCATAAATATTCCTTTTCCTTGAACAATCTCCAAGTCCTCTTTACAACTTGCATTTTCTAAAAGTTGGAATTAAGGTAAGACTAAATACCCCTTGTTGCTTTTTCTAACAAAGCTGATGATATGTGCTTAATTGTTACATTTAATCCATTATAATTAGTGATTAACGCCTTAAAATATTTAAGATACTAAGTTTAGTTCATATTTGATTTTAGGTACAATTTGGAAGCATAACAACTAAAATGAGTTGAAAGCATACTAATTGAATCATCTTTTTGATATTTATACTCTATATAGAGCAAGAAGAAGATGAAGATTACAAGAAGAGGAGATAAGATAGAGCATAAAATGGAGAATAAGGCATTGTGGCTCACGACTAAGAAATTAACATGTTACAGCCGTGAGCATTGTCTCATGTTACAATCTCACGGTTGTAATATGAATTGCATACACGTGAAACATAAACAATTAAATGAATTACATGCATTTGCAACATTTTAATTAAAATGTTATAGCTATGAGCATTGTCTCACGATTGTAATAATTAAAATATTACAACTGTGAGCATTGTCTCATGGCTGCAACATGGATTACAACCATGCGAGACACCTCATGCTACCAAGAGAAGGCCACTTGTCCCATTTCCTTTAACCTCAAGTTCTTTCCCACTTTATCATATTATTTACATTACATTGTGTTTAATGATTGGGTATTGTGTAAGAATGATTTTGATGCTCTATTAAATTGTTTTTCATGAAAGCCCATTGCTAAAACTTGAATATGATACATAATAGTCGTGTTTGAAGTCATATTTGGCAACTAACGATATTAAATCGTTAGGGATAATGTAGCATGAGTTAAATAATCCAAGCTTCAGTGATTATTGCTTAGATTAGTCTATTTTTGTCAATCATAATGCGACTGTTTGATTAAACTTAGAGAGTTATTTTTAGGTTATCCAATAGTTAGGGTTAATTCACGAGCTTTTCTTAATTAACTATGACTTAAGGAAAAATCAGGATTAACAGAGCTTGTTGTTAATTCATGATTAATAATCTAAAGAGAAGTGTGAAGAAGATAAAACAATGAAGTATGTGAAATTGTGCGTAGGCCAAGATTAAACCAAATTTATCACTTTGCTGCTATTTAGATTGAGTTGTTTTTACATATTCAATTTTATGTTGTTTTCTAATTTGTATCGGACCAAACTCCCCTGTTTTACATACACGTACAATTTAGGAAAGTAATTGGAATTAATATCTGTGGGATGGACTTAGACTTACCACTAGCTATAGTTTTAGTTTAGTTATTTTGTGTAGTATTATAACATGCTATCAACTACTCCCATTTAATTTTAGCTCCTTTAGAAATGTCACACTTTCCAAACCAGAGAAAGTTTTTGATGCATTTCTCAACTTATTTAATGATCCTTTTTAGTAATAGAAGATGAGAACTCCAATGCATGTGAAGGTTATTTAAAACTGAAATAATCACTTGAACTCTCCCAACTTAAGAAAAAGCTCTGTTATGCTAAAAGTTGATGATTTCTTGTATTTATCTAAGATCTTTAGGCAGTCTTAATATTTTATTTTGTTAGCTTAAATGGTGACCCTAGATATGTGAAAGGCACACTACGCACATTCAACCCAAAAATTTGTTGGAGAGTTTCAGTATTCGGAGTGTCTGAAGAGAATTATATACGACTCTTGCTTGAGTTAATACTTAGGCTAGGTAATTTGCTGAAAATTATAAGAGAATTATGCAAAATTGAGATGGATTCCTATTTAGCTCCACAAAATAATAATAAGTCATCTATAAAACATAACAAAGTAGGTGATAACTCTCTACATTTATAGAGCAAATGATCTTATTAAGGATTTCCATAACAATAATAAAAAGGTAAGGATAGATAGGATCTTCCTGCCTAATGCCATTATAGGCTCAAAACTATTTAGCAGGGCCCAATTGATGAGTATATGGTAACATATCGTAACACTACACAAAATAACTAGACTAACATTATATATTCTTCATTTTATTGCATTTTCTTATCTCCTCTTCACTTTAATCCTTCTCCTTCTTATTCTATAAAGACAACTGAGTGTGAATCTCAAGAAGACAACACAAAGAATGTGTTTTCAACTCACTTTAACTATTATGCTTCCAAATTGTACCTAAAATCAAATATGAAGTAAAGTGAATGTCTTAAACATTTTAACGCATTAATCACTAAGTTTCATTGATTAAAAGTATCAACAATTAAACACATGTTAAGTTACCCCACACTTAACCTTTGACTGTCCTCGAGCAAAACAATAAAATCAAAATCATAAATTAAAACACTTACTCATTTTTCATAGTTTCTAATAATAGACAAGCATAAGCAAAGAGAAATAACTTCTAAAACCATAACAAGAACTCAACATTCAATGCTTCTACTCATGATCAATCGACAATCATTACCTTTAGAAACGGAGCAATCTAGGGGTAGAGTTTGATAAAATGTGTTTAAATATGGTAAGTTCATAGGTACACTCAAACGCCATTCATCATCAAGACATTCCACAACTTTGCATATCATTTCATTTCTCCACTAATAAGATTCACATGCATAATCATGAATCAAAGGTCTTTTCAAGGTTGTAATATGGGCAACGGTAAAAGTGAGATGTTTTTAGATAATGTAGTGTAAAAGCCATCAAAACTATTGAAACAAGAAAAACACTTAATATAACATTAAGTGTAAAAACCAACATTCACTCACAATTGTGTACATCATCTATAATGAATGCAAAAACTATGTTTCATAGCTCAAATTCAAGCCTTCACACCATAAACCATATGATGCATAACCAATTAGAAGGAAACAATAATAAAAATTGATGATAACAATACATTAAAACTATAAGGAGTAATCGTTCAAAACAACATCTATCTCATATGCATTTTACTCCAATCACCCATTCTATATAACTTTAGGAGGATAAACTAATAATGAATAACTTCACAAAACATATGCATTTCCTCCTTGATACTTTTATTTAAGCAATTTTTTTTCTTTCTCTTTTTCTTTTTCTTTTGCTTTTGTTGTTTTTTTTTCTTTAATTTTCTTTCTTCTTTTATTTTTGATAAAAATTGAAAGAGGTTACATCATGGAATTCATTGATAAAAGATAAAATGACATTTCAATCTTTATAACCAACTAACATATATGCATACCCCCGTATTTATACTTTTGTGCATGCACAATCATCAACAATTAATAAATGATCTACTAGCTTTAAGGCTTGGATAGGACATTCGATTAGGTTTAAAGCATGTAATATAGTTAGCTCAAAAAGAATGGCTAATAAAACTCAAGAGGGCTTAACAAAGGAAAAATTCATATCAAAAGGTAGGCTATTTGACTAATGTAACTTATGAAACAAAGAATATCTATATCATTTCCAAGTTAATGAATGTAATAAAAATGTGATCTTAAATAGAAAATCAAAGTAAAGTCAGGATGCATATGTCATAAAAGATCATATAAAAATAAAAGACAATGAGACTGAAGAAAGTTTTTTTGGACTTTTTTTTTAATATAGGCCGAAAGTTTCAACAAAAGAACCAAGAAGAATAATTGAAAACCCTAGTCAAAATAAGGAATAAGAAGAAAGATTAAAACCTTAGGCTGAAAGTTAATTCACACCCAAATTGATAAACTGACGATAATTTGATTGTGATGGGTGGCGGTTTCTTGAATTCTGATGGAGTTGAATAAGAATTATCCCACACCAATGCTCTGATGTCAAATAATGTGCACACACGGAAGGAGCGAAGAGGGATTGTTCGAAACTCCTTAATATGATAATGAAAGTGTCGGCTTTGATGGAAAACCACGAAATTGAAGGATTGAAAAGTTTGAAATCAAAGAAACAAGAAGATGGTAGATTCGAATTAACCAAAATTAAACTTGATACGCAAGATTTCAAATTTACCTACTAGACCTCACGAAGAACTTGTCTCGAGCAACCTAGATAATGGGTAAAGAACAAACCAAAAAAGTTGTTTAAGATCCAAATCACACCACAATTTGATTCAGTTGATAAGTGATGTTTAATTCCTAAGTTGAAAAGAACAAAAGGGGTCTCTCAATATGGTCGGCGGCACATAAGAAAATAATATGGTCAAAGTTGTGTTTCAAAGACCTAAAACATAAGTATTTATACCTAGGCTTAATATTAAAAGACTTGGGTTTAAAATACATAGAAGCCCAAAATATAAATAAGTCCAAAATAGATCATAAGCATGCGCCTAAAGGTCTAGTCTCATTGAGGCGCCAAATTTGGTCATAAGCGTGCCTCCTCTTGAGCTTCAAGTGACAAAGAATAGCCTAACACAATGGTCTTCAAGCCCCAAGTGAATCCGATTCAAGGATTTGAAACAAGTGAATCAATTTTGGTTGTGATCCAACTAGCCCTCCTCCAATAGGCTTAGCTAGTTTCATCCTCTCCATAAGTTGGCCCACATGTACATATAAGGCCTCCTTAAGCCTATTGACCCTAACTCTGGTTATGGTCCTAGCTGGCATAGCTAGCTCTCTCCCTTGGGCTCCTTCTAAACTGCCCCCATCGTGGTGATCCATGGTCCTGCTCAAATCAATCCCTCCCTCTTCAAGAAGATTTGTCATCGAATCTGAATCCTATCAAAACGAAAAAGATTAGCAACTTTAAAGGTAGCAGAAACATTGTACTCACCTAGTAGATCAATCTTATAGGTATTGTCATTGATCTACTCCAACACCTGAAATGGACCATCACCCTTAGGATCTAACTTGAACTTCCTATGGGCAGAAAATCGTTCCTTCCTCAGATGCATCCAAATCCAATCACCAGGTTCAAAAGTCACTAACTTGCGCCCCTAGTTGGCTTGCTTGGCATAGACCTTGTTTCTCTGCTCAATGTGTTGTCTTGCCTTCTCATGCAACTCCCTGACCATCTCAACTCTCCTCTTATCATCTGTATTAAACAACTTATGCAAGGGTAAAAGCATCAAATCCAAAACAGTCAAATAATTAAAACCATAGACAAGCTCAAATGGTGAAAAACTCGTGGTAGAATGCACACACATATTATATGCAAACTTAATGAATGACAAATAATCACCCCAAGTTTTTAAATTTTTGCCCACAACAGCACTCAATAAAGTACCCAAAGTCTTATTAACAACCTCAATTTGACCATCAATCCGTGCATGACAAGTAGTAGAATAAAGCATTTTGGTACCCAACTTATCCCACAACACGCGTCAAAGATGGCTCAGAAACTTAGTATCTGTATCTGAAACAAAAGAACTAGAAAGACCATGCAATCTAATAACAACCTTAAAGAATGAATTAGCAATATGCACGACATCATCAATCCTACGACATGTAATGAAATGGGGACTAGTGGAAATGGAGAACTTGGAGGGATTGATTGACTGGAGAAGAAGACTACAAAGGTAAAAAAAAAAGGTTACAATTAGCGCAATCACAAGAAGTAGATTTCTACACATTTTAAAACATGATGTCAGTAAACAGACTCCTTACTAACCTAATACAAATTTGAACTTAATTCCACATTATAGCAAAGGCCAATCGAAGAAAAGATCAATCCCTATCAACTTGTCAAACTAATAAACATTTGATATAGCTTCAACCAAATTCTTCAATAAATTTGACCATTTTCAATTGCAAATCAAAAGAAAGAAACCACCTCAACGGTGTATCTTTGTAATCAGGTTATCTATCTCCATTTACTTTCGCTTCATTTGTTTTGACATTATAAAACTTTTCAAAGAACAGTTGGAAAGAATCACGTCATTTTCCGAAATAAAGTAAATAAGAATCCTACCATTGTGAAATTAATCTGAAAAGTAAGATTAGCAACATAAAATACTAGATGCTCAAAGCAATCTAGTAGAACTTCTCAATTTTCTCCATTCATAAACAAAAATATAGTTCATACCAAAAAGAAATAATGATAAATGTATCAATAATATGCGGAAAACCATCATATAGAGCACATGCATATATCATATTAGTTATCATTCAGTCTAACATTGGTATTCTATTTTTATATTAGAAAATGAAGTTATTACCTTATTCATCAACTGATTTGCATTTAATCAAATAGAATTCAACTAGTGGTAAGGGTCATTTGTCAGCTAAATGAGCTGTTTCCTACAATATGGCCCAGTGAAGATGGAAATAAATAAGTAAACACTGTACTAAGAAAACAATCGAGGCAACTAACAATTGTCTCAACATTTGGATACCATGCAAATTTAGAAAGTGAAGAAATCTCAACATTAAGAATTCAAAACGGAAAGCATGCTCACTTATTTCTAATTAATGACACATTGAATATGTAAAGAAAGCAAGGACAGTGATATTGTCAGATATGCTGTGGCTGTGATCCAACAGCCATGCCCACCTGACACAACCAGTCCACATCGTTACAGGTCAGGACAAAGCCCGGCCCAGAAAAGCAACCTCACTAACATACAATAACACGTTTGCTGCTTGAGGAACATCACTACTGTGTCCTCCAAAAATTTCATATTTTCGTACAACATTGAAAGAAATCTTATTAATGATCACATGAAGTAAAACAGCCCACAAAAGATAAATCCTCCATATTCAAAATTAACTTCCAAACAATTGAATGGAAGAGGAAAGTCCGTTCCAACTTCCAAGCACTGGCCTACAGTTAGTAGCTATGTATCATGAAGATCGAATGGACTCAACAATCCCGCTACTAAGTAACCTTTCCACATACTTTCCCAATATATCCACCTCCAAATTCACTTTCTGGCCAACTTTCTTCAAAGGAATAACTACCTTTTGCTGTGTATAAGCCACCAACATGAAATTAAAGCATCCTTCATCATCAAATACATCAACTACGGTTAGACTTGTACCATCTACTGCAATAAAACCCTTTGGGACCACATACTTCAACAGCCTTTCATCCACCTTCACTTTTACCCACAACGAATCACCTTCTACGTATTTCCCAACTATCTCCCCTGTACCATCGACATGACCTTGAACGAAATGCCCGCCCATTCTACTTGTGGGCTGCACTGCCCGCTCCAAATTCACCAATGAACCAGACTCCAATTCTATGAGAGACGTCTTCCTGAGGGTCTCTGGTGATAGCCCAACAGTGAATTCTTGATCAGTGAAATTCGTCACAGTTAGGCAAGTGCCATTAACAGCAATGCTGTCTCCAAGATTAACACCTTCAAGGACAGTTTTAGCACGGATTTTTAGGTCAAACCCACCGTCCTTGTTGGTGCCCACTTGTTTGACTTCACCCATTTCCTCAACGATGCCAGTGAAAAGAGAACGAATAGGATGGGCTTGCAAACTAGATTTTAATTTAGGGCTGACAGGTGATTTAGCGGTAAATTGAGACAGAAATTGAGTTGAAATTCGATGAATACTGCCATGCGGTTTGATGGAGAGAATATTGAGGATTTTTGTTTTGGGGCTTTTTGAGGTACTGAGTTTTGGGGTAACAAACAACGAATTGCAAGATAGAGCGAGAGACATCTCTTTGCTGCTTGTTTCTTGAGAGAATTTGGGGACTAGTGGAAATGGAGAACTTGGAGGGATTGATTGACCAAAGAAGAAGACTGCAAAGGTGAAAACAAAAAAAAAGGTTACAATTAGCACAATCACAAGAAGTAGATTTCTACACAATTTAAAACATGATGTCAGTAAACAGACTCCCTACTAACCTAATACAAATTTGAACTTAATTCCACATTATAGCAAAGGCCAATCGAAGAAAAGATCAATTCCTATCAATTTGTCAATTCCTATCAATTTGTCAAACTAATAAACATTTGATATAGCTTCAACCAAATTCTTCAATAAATTTGACCATTTTCAATTGCAAATCAAAAGAAAGAAACCACCTCAACGGTGTATCTTTGTAATCAGGTTATCTATCTCCATTTACTTTCGCTTCATTTGTTTTGACATTATAAAACTTTTCAAAGAACAGTTGGAAAGAATCACGTCATTTTCCGAAATAAAGTAAATAAGAATCCTACCATTGTGAAATTAATCTGAAAAGTAAGATTAGCAACATAAAATACTAGATGCTCAAAGCAATCTAGTAGAACTTCTCAATTTTCTCCATTCATAAACAAAAATATAGTTCATACCAAAAAGAAATAATGATAAATGTATCAATAATATGCGGAAAACCATCATATAGAGCACATGCATATATCATATTAGTTATCATTCAGTCTAACATTGGTATTCTATTTTTATATTAGAAAATGAAGTTATTACCTTATTCATCAACTGATTTGCATTTAATCAAATAGAATTCAACTAGTGGTAAGGGTCATTTGTCAGCTAAATGAGCTGTTTCCTACAATATGGCCCAGTGAAGATGGAAATAAATAAGTAAACACTGTACTAAGAAAACAATCGAGGCAACTAACAATTGTCTCAACATTTGGATACCATGCAAATTTAGAAAGTGAAGAAATCTCAACATTAAGAATTCAAAACGGAAAGCATACTCACTTATTTCTAATTAATGACACATTGCAGAAAATGGGCTTAAAATTCAAAAAACTAATACCAGAAAGAATCAATTAGATCAATATTAAAATGAAGGACTAAATAAAACAAAATACTTAGTTCTGCACCAAGTACTAGAGCCTATAGAAAATTTTCCACAACTAGTTCAACCTATATTTTCTAGGTAAACACAACATATGATACAAAGAGGCGTCACAAATAGACAAACCTTTTCGAAAGCCAAAGATCATAAATAAGACAAGGTATTTACTACTATTGATTGTATCTCCTATTCTAAGGTTAGGCATCAACTATTTACACATGTATTTTCATCAACGTATATACGATAAGAATAAGAAATTTCTGTGAGTTTCACATGGCATCAAAGCTAGGGTTTTAGGATTTTATGATTCCTTTCCGATCAATTTCCAGCGAAATTCAGACTCCATTAATCCAGTGTTAGATCAAAAATCTAACATCACCAGTCTATTCCTCTCTCACTCACCAGCAGAACCCCAGAATTGTGTCGTCAGTAGCTGCACCACGCACTGCTCATTACTTCAATGATTGGTTTTCCGATCTCCCTCTCCAGCGTGCATCTTATCTCACCATCACCACTCACCTGTTCAGACGACGCCGACTAGTCGTTTCCCATAGCCCACGACTGATTTCACCGTCGAAAAAGGTTGTAAAAAGTTGACAAGAAGCGGCCCTCTTACCAATCTCTCTCCAATGAGCGTGACTTATCACTGTCGGCGCCAACTCAGCAATCACTAGTGAGCTGATTTCCTTCAGTTTTCCTTTTGTTCACCATCAAGTCACCAAAAACTTAGCCACAGAGTCACCGAAAAATTGTTGTATAGGTTTTTCCATTCATGGTTCCCACAAATTTCAGGTCTCAATCAGGTGCTTTTCCCTTTACTTACTTCTCTTCCCTCAATTATGAGAGATAAACTAGTAGGTAGTTCTAATTATACCTCATGGGCTACTTCTGATGAATTGTGGTGTATGGGTCAAGGCCTAGCCGATTACTTAACTACTAGGATTGAGGATATTGAAACAAATAAATGTGCTTGGGCTCAAATTGATGCATTATTATGTAGTATGTTATGACAAACAATTGATTCTCAACTCCGCCCTATTTATAAAGCATACAGAACTTGTGTTTAGACATGGAGTCAAGTAAAATTAGTTTATACTAACGACATTCAGAGATTGTATTCTGTAGTATCAAACTTGGTTAATCTCAAACAACAAGATATGAACATGTCTGAATTTCTTGATAGAATGGCCTCCCTGGAAACAGGATTCAACCTATTACTGCCTACTGGTAAGTCTGCAACTCATAGCATTCCCTTTCTATTTCATTTTTATAGATATATGGGTAACAACGGGGGCAAACAACTATAAGGCCTACTCATAGAATTAAAATTGTACAATGGTCATAACTTTTGGATGGAGACGGGCCTTGTAGCGTGTTAAATATGAGTTGGAACTCGTTAAGGACCTTTAGAGTTCTATCTCCTAACCCAATTCTAAGGAAGAAGTGGATAAGCAAGCAATTGTGTTAGTGGAGGAATCCGTAATGACAATCAACTATGCTTCTTCATTCAGCATTTAAATCTCAACTTCATATCAACAAATTTCCAAAATATAGGACGACCAAGCACTCTGAACCAAGTATTTCCCAAAACTGCACCATACCCAAAAAGAGGTAACATTTATAAATTCAAACAGAAAAATTAAGTCTCTAACCATATGGCCAACAAACAACATATGTCCCAGCAACATAACTTTTCTCCATTAGCCACCATAACCCACAATTTAGCCTTGGATTCCATGGGAATTTTTAGTTGTTCCACCAAAGCAACATCCACAAAAGTTGAGTGTTTCCAGATTCAATTAAAAATAGTAAAGTCTTATCATTGAAAAATCCCTCCACTTGCCTAGTCTGAGATTTGGGTATTCCTACTATAGCATGAAATGATACTACTTGTTCTTTGTCCTCTTCTCCCAGCGCCTCTTCTTCATCAAGTACCTTCCAACTAAAAACAACTTTTTGCAATGATGTCCTCGTTTGTACCGCTCATCACAATTGAAACACAATTCCCTGGCACACTTCTCTTCCATATCTGCTTGGTTCCCCCTTTTGACAAAAAGAGTCCGCCAATTTCCCCTATGGCAATCTTCTATACAAATTAAGCCCTGGCTCAATCCTCTTGGTACATCGCTGTAAAGGCTTTCTAACTACTGTTGTAAGTTATGTTGTTCTCCCATAACCAGTGAGGCTAATACCAAACAGTTAGAAGGCCTAGATAGATTTTTGGTTATGGAACCTTGGAAAATAATATCATGTGGGCTTTTATTAAGGGCTTTTCTACTTTTACGACCTATTTTGGTCAGTTAAGAAGTAAGGGGTTATTAAAGAAAATCCTTCAATCTCTTAACAAAAGGAATTATGAAAATAGAATTCTGCTTGCTTTATTTCCAGCTTTGAAAAGCTTTAATAAACTACTCTTGACAGCCCTAACAATTTCTAACATCTTCTAACAAAGGCTATCTTAATTAAAAAATGGAAATATTATTTAAATAAATTCCTAAACTACTCTTGACAGCCCTAACACTTTCTAACATCTTCTAGCAAAGGCTATCTTAATTGAAAAATAGAAATATTATTTAAATAAATTCAAAGTCAAAAATAAACTTATCTACTTTTCTATTGGGACCCTTTCCCAGTAACTGAATCTCTTGTAGTCTGCTCAAAAGAGATTATCTGAACAGATTTCCTTTGTTCAGATGGACTGTTTGTTGTTGCTGAGTTGCAACATAGCATGGGATGCTTTTGTTGGAAAACTTTGCAGACATTGACTAAACATGGGAACAAAAATTAATTACGTTCCAACATACTTCCATACGATCCATTATAAATGTTGAGCTCAAAACGGAACAGAACATAGACAAATACTTTAAGTTTCGAATCGTCTGAAAGCCACAAATCTGTCTATCCTTTTCTTTTTTTTTTGACCTGATACAAAAATAATGCCGAAAGAGAAATAAAAACATGAAAAACATAAACCAGATACAATTTAGGAATTGGAATTAAAAAAGAATACGTCAAACGATTAACAGGCAACAGAGAAACAGAAATGTCGGGGCAACAAAACAAAAGAATGGAACAATGTTGAATCAAAAAACAACAGAGCAATAGCATGATAAAGGTATCGGCCACAGATTTCCGAAAAGACGAACCAAAAACCCAGAAATTCTTATGATTTTACCAACCTATCATAACATAATCAGGAAATCAAAGGTCAAATGATAATAAATAAATATAGAAAGGAACAGACCCACAAACCATAAAATCAACGGAGCTCTTTAGATGTTGTAAAAGCAAATCCAGACAGGATTCCAACTTGAAAAATATTCCAGCGAGAGACGTTGGAGGCGAGAGGAGAGAGAAAGAAAATAATGGGATGTGAATGCTGTTTTTTTTTTTTTAAACAAGGGAAAGCAAAACATAAGAGTCAAATTACAAAAAACGTTGGCGGAGGAGATCCCGGCTAAGTCCGCCAGAAGCAGAGAAGCACATCCAGGAGGTGCTAGGTCAAAATAGGTGGTCCCATGCTCAAGAAGCAGAGAAGCACATCTGCTAGGTCAAAATAGGTGGTCCCATGCTCAATGAAAAAGTATGTATCGCAAGCCAATCCGCACAGCAGATACTCTCACGGCAAATATGTCGAGATAGAACAATCTAGTTTCAGATTAGTAACTCATTGATGCCCCTGACGAGAGGATTAAGAGCGAGAGATTGCTGCGGGCCATCCGAGAGGAGCTCAATCATCGCAATAGAGTCCAGTTCTAACACCACTCGTCGAAAGCCAAGGTTTCAGGCCAAGAGACAAAAGAGGCTTAATTAGCTTATAGTTACTTTCTTCGTGCGGACAGAAAAAACAAAACACAAAACTCGTGTCTTGCACTGTTTGATTGTGTTTTTGTATTTTTTATCGTTGATCTAATTTATTTTTATTTTTATTTTAAA
>JANIHY010000210.1:41404518-41419674 GCA_027479065.1 Erythroxylum brevipes
AACTCATTAATTCCTTTTTAATTCATGCTACCTAACTTAATTAATGCTACTATACTTAATAAATGTCAACTTAATTTAATGCTAACATAACTTACCCAATGTAATCTAATCATGCTTAAAATAATAAAAAAATTTGGGGCTAACAATCGACCACTACGAAAATGGCTGACTTTCCTTGGGATGGAGGTATTCCCACTATGAAATCCATGGTCACCTCCCTCCAACATCCGCTAGGAACCTGAAGTGGTTGTAGCAACCCCGGATAAGTAGCATGATCGTATTTACTCCTCTAACAAGTGACGCAGCTCTTCACATGGTTGCGCACATCGTTGGCAATCTGTTTCCAATGGAACAAACTTTGTATCCTTTTAATTGTAGATGTCACCCCCGAGTGTCCCCCCTGCGGACTGTCATGTGCCATTGTGATTATTCTTTCCCGTAGCTCCTTATTGCAACCTACCACTATCCTTCCTTTCCATCTAAGCATCCCATCCCTCCATTCATAATTTCCCATAGGATTTTCCAATGCTTTAAGTCTTTCGATGAGATCCTTTATAGTCCTGTCATCTTCCCACCCTGCCTTTATTTCATCCATCAAGGTGGTTTGTACCTGGGAGATCGCCATAGTGAGGAGTTGTTGACTAGAGATTCTTGACAATGCGTCAGCCGCCAAGTTCTCCTTGCCGCTTCTGTATGTAACCTCAAAGTCATAACCGATTAACTTGGGAATCTAGTTTTGTTGGAAGGGTGTTGAGATCCTCTGCTCCAACAAATATTTTTAACTCCGATGGTCTGTCTGTACCCTGAAGAATCTACCACTCAAATAGTGGTGCCAGTTCTTTACTGCTTTGATAATGGCGAGAAACTCCTTCTTGTAGGTGGATAGTCCGTGGTGCTTGGGAGCTAACGCCTTGCTCAAGAAAGCGAGTGGACGGCCCTCTTGTTGAAGCACCGCTCCTATCGCTGTATCACATGCATTGGCATCAATTATAAATAACTTAGTAAAATTGGGAAGTGCTAATATCGGCGCTGCCATTATTTTTTCCTTCAATTGTTCAAACGCTTTCTACTGTGGCAACTTCCAGTCAAAATTTCCTGCCTCCGATTTCTTCAGTAAGTTGTTGAGAGGTTTTGCTATGATACCGTAATGTTTGATAAATCTGCGGTAGTACCCAGTAAGCCCGAGGAACCCCCGGAGCTCCTTCAATGTCCGCGGCTGAGGCCATTGCCGGATTGTTTCTACCTTCTTCTCATCCGTTGAGACTCCCTTTTTCGATATCGAGTGGCCCAAATAATCAATCTTCCTGGCCCCGAATGTGCACTTACTACCTCTCACACATAATTGTTGTTGTCTTAAGACTCCCAGAACCAAGCGAAGATGCTCCAAATGTTGTAGAAAATATGTACTGTATATAAGCAAATCATCAAAGAAAACCAATAAGAATTTCCGAAGAAAGGGTTGAAATATCTCATTCATAAGACTTTGAAATGTAGAAGGAGCGTTAGTGAGACCGAATGGCATCACAAGAAATTCAAAGTGACCCTCGTGGGTTCGGAAAGCGGTTTTAGGGATGTCCTCCTCCTTCATCCGAATCTGGTGATATCCAGATCGCAGATCAAGCTTTGAATACCAACTGGATCCTTGTAATTCTTCCAGAAGCTCCTCAATTAAGGGGATCGGAAACTTGCTTTTGATCGTATGCTTGTTTAACTCCCGATAGTCGAAACACATTCTCTAGGAGTTATCCTTCTTTCTTACTAGGATGACAGGCGAAGCATATGGACTGACGCTCTTCCTTATGAACCTTTGCGCCGATAGCTCCTGTACCGCCTTTTCAATTGCATCCTTTTGTTCCCCCGAATAGTGGTAGGGCCTTATGTTGATAGTCTCCACTCCCTGTTGTAAATGAATCGCGTGGTCACAAGCGCGTTTTGGCGGCAAGTCTTTGGACTCCGTAAAAATTTCTCCATAATCTGCCAATAACCCCTCCATCTCGTCTCTACTCTGGACATCGTCTTGGAGATTTAAGTTTTACATTTGTATTTCAATAGGGTCGGACAAGCTCAACATAAACAGCGCACCTTGCCTTGAATCCTTGAGTAAGATTTTTGCCCTAAACTTCCCGGGTAGGCATCTCGGGTTGACCCGATAGCGTCACTATTCTTCCTTCCCACTGGAACTCCATGGTTCGTCTCCGGAAATTACACAGAATGTCATCTAGTGTTGACAGTCATTGAACCCCGAGTACCATATCGCATCCTCCCAATTTGATGACCAAAGCTTCGGTCGCAAATCTCGCCCCCTGCATGTACCATTCAAAATGTCTACACACCTGTTTACATACCAGTTTTAAGCCGCCTCCCACCCTGATGCTTATAGGATCTATCTCACTAACCTCCACCATCGCTTTCCGTACCACCTTTTCGTCTAAGAAATTGTGAGTACTGTCGTTGTCAACCAAAATGTATAGGGGCCTCTGTTTATAGTTTCCAACCACCCGAAGCTGCCTGTAATCCGACTGATCCCTTAGGCCCCACATGGCTTCCAACGAGATATTAGGATTGAGGGGAGCTCCATTTTCCCATTCCTCATTTTCTGGATCCTCCACTTCCGGATCCTCATCTTCCACCATATATAACTGGAATTGTTTCTTCCTACACTTTTGCCCCGGCGAATACCTCTCATCACACCAGAAGCATAGGCCTTTTGCCCTTTTTTCGTCAGACTCCCTGCTACTTGTTGTTCTACTACCTTGTTGAGTTCTGAAATTGACGTTCCTGCCTCCTTGTGTTCCTGGGGTTGGTAACAATCCAGTACCCGTCTGTGGCTTGGATACCGAAGATGTGTAATTACTGCCATTGTGTAAGGATGGTCCCCCGCTCACTGAGCTACTGACTCTACTCCCTCTCCCGAAGTAGACGGGCACATTAGCAGTGACAATGGCCTCCTGTTTCCTCGCCCATGTATAAGCTTGGTGCAGAGTGGATGGATCCATCATTTTCACTGTCAGTCCCAACTCCGGTTTTAGCCCTTTTAAGAAGAACCCGACCAGATATTCTTCAGGCAAGTTGAGTCTGTTCAAATATCTGTCGAACAATGCACAGTACTCCAACACCGACCCTTCCTGTTTGAGCTCCTTTAGATCTCCTATAGGATCTTCAAAGATATTCTCATCAAGTCTTTGACGTAGGAGAGTTACGAACTCTTCCCATTTTAAGTCATGCTTTTCCTTCCAATTCCGGATAGTGAGGTGATACCATTCAAGTGCATCACCTTCCATATGGATTGCAGCCATTCCAATCTTTAGTTCTTCCGGTGTATGTTCCATAGTAAAAAACTGTTCGCATTTGTAACTCCAGTTCCTTACTCCGGTGCCGTTGAACGTCGGAAATTCGGTTTTGTGGGCTTTTATTATTCCCATTCCATGCCCTCTGTCACCCGCACCTCTCGCCGACGATTCCGCCTCATCCTTGTCCATTTTCAGCATGAATTGCTGAAACATGGACTTAATGTCGCTGATTTCTTTTTCGTGCCTGGATTGAGCTTCCATCATGCTTCTGATGCTTTCTTCCAAACGACGAACCTCCGCCCCCTCTTGTATTTTCCACCATGCCTTTCGAGGAACGACTGCTCTGATACCAGATATTACAATTTTTGGATCTACTGACGTTCACCTCACTACCTCACTCACAATCGTTTAGTTACGCAAGAAAGAGAAACATTTAGGGAAAGGAATCAGAATTCATTCATTCAAAATTTGCTTATCTTTTTCCATACGGTTACAACGGTATATAAACTAACGTAATCAAAATGTTCTAGATAAAGTCACGTGGGTCATCTGTGTCTGCGATCTCTACGCTACGTTTTACTTATTCTCCTCTTGTCTTCACGATGCCGTCTCTTTCTTCTTCCCTGAGGATTCATGCCTCTCTAATTATCGTAACATCCCCTCCGTCTTCAAGAAGCACCTTATCTAGTAAGTTTACGTCCGGAAATCGCTTTTGTAACTCGTAAAACCATTCCCATGTTGCTTCTTCCTTAGTTCTGCCCTGCCATTGCACCAGTAGCTGTGTCGCTGCTCTGTTGTTCCTTTTCACCATCCTTCTGCCCCAAATTGCCACGGGTACCTTGGACTGCTCCTTCCATGCTGCCGGCAGTAGACTAGAGGTAGACGTTGCTTCTGTGACATAACCCCGTATTTGGGAAACATGAAAGGTAGGATGGATGGCAGTACCTTCGGGTAATCCCAACGTATAGGCCACCTTGTTTATCTTGGCTACAATTGGGAAAGGTCCATAGTACAGGGGCGCCAACTTCTGATTAGACCTCCGCAGTAAAGATTGCTGACGATAGGGTTGGAGCTTCACATATACCACGTCTCCAACTTCAAATTCTCTATATGAACGCTTTTTGTCGGCCTGGAGCTTCATCGTCTGCTTTGCTCTGTTTAGGTGAAATTTTACGACCTAGAGTGCGGCCTCTCTGTCTTGGAATATTTGATCCATTACTGTATCGTTAACATCTCCTGCCACGTATGGTACATAAATTGGCGGTGGATACCCATAGAGTACTTCAAACGGCGTGGAGTTGATAGCTGAGTGGTGTGTGGTATTATACCACCATTCCGCCATCGTTAACCAACTCACCCATTTCTGTGGGATATCACAGCAGAAGCATCTTAAATAAGTCTCAAGGGTCTTGTTCACTGCTTCAAACTGACCGTCCGTCTGGGGATGGTAGGCCGTAGAGAAGTGCAATCTTACACCCTGTAGCCTAAACATTTCTCGCCAAAAATTACTCATGAACAATGGATCTCTGTCCGAAATAATCCTTTCCGGCATTCCATGTAATTTAAAGATATGATCCATAAATACTTGTGCCACTTCCTGCACGGTATAAGGGTGCTTAATTGCTGTGAAGTGGGCATATTTGCTGAAGCGATCGACCACTACAAAAATGGTTGCCTTTCCTTGGGATGGCAGTAGTCCCTCTATGAAATCCATAGTCACCTCCTTCCAACATCCGCTAGGAACCTGAAGTGATTGTAGCAACCCCGGATAAGCAGCATGATCGTACTTACTACTCTGACAAGTGACGCAGCTCTTAACATGGTTGCGTACATCCTTGGCAATTTGTTTCCAATGGAACAAACTCTGTATCCTTTTAATTGTAGATGTCACCCCCGAGTGTCCCCCCTGCAGACTGTTATGTGCCATTGTGATTATTCTTTCCCGTAGCTCCTTATTGCAGCCTACCACTATCCTTCCTTTCCATCGAAGCATCCCATCCCTCCATTCATAATTTCCCGTTGAATTTTTGGATGCTTTAAGCCTTTCAATGAGATCCTTTATAGTCCTGTCCTCTTCCTACCCGGCCTTTATTTCATCCATCAAGGTGGTTTGTACCTGGGAGACCGCCATAGTGAGGAGTTGTTGACTAGAGATTCTTGACAATGCATCAGCTGCCAAGTTCTCCTTGCCGCTTCTGTATGTAACCTCAAAGTCATACCCGATTAACTTGGGAATCCAGTTTTGTTGGAAGGGTGTGGAGATCCTCTGTTCCAACAAATATTTTAAACTCTGATGGTCTGTCTGTACCCTGAAGAATCTACCACTCAAATAGGGGTGCCAGTTCTTTACTACTTTGACAATGGCGAGAAACTCCTTCTTGTAGGTGGATAGTCCGTCGTGCTTGGGAGCTAAAGCCTTGCTCAAGAAAGCAAGCGGACGACCCTCTTGTTGAAGCACCACTCCTATCCCTGTATCACATGCATCAGCCTCAATTACAAATAACTTAGTAAAATCGGGAAGTGCTAATACCGGCGCTGCTATTATTTTTTCCTTCAATTGTTCAAACGCTTTCTGCTGTGGCTCCTTCCAGTCAAAATTTCCTGCCTCCGATTTCTTTAGTAAGTTGTTGAGAGGTTTTGCTATGATGCCGTAATGTTTGATAAATTTGCGATAGTACCCAGTAAGCCCGAGGAACCCCCGGAGCTCCTTCAATGTCCGAGGTTGAGGCCATTGCCGGATTGTTTCTACCTTCTTCTCATCTGTTGAGACTCCCTTTTTCGATATCGAGTGGCCCAAATAATCAATCTGTCTGGCCCCGAATGTGCACTTACTACCTCGCACATACAATTGTTGTTGTCTTAAGACTCCCAGAACCAAACGAAGGTGCTCCAAATGTTGTAAAAATTCTGTACTGTATATAAGCAAATCATCAAAGAAAACCAACAAGAATTTCCGAAGAAAGGGCTGAAATATCTCATTCATAAGACTTTGAAATGTAAAAGGAGCGTTCGTGAGACCGAATGGCATCACAAGAAATTCAAAGTGACCCTCGTGGGTACGGAAGGCGGTTTTAGGGATGTCCTCCTCCTTCATCCGAATCTGGTGATATCCAGATTGCAGATCAAGCTTGGAATACCAACTGGATCCCTGTAATTCTTCCAGAAGCTCCTCAATTAAGAGGATCGGAAACTTGCTTTTGATCGTATGCTTGTTTAACTCCCGATAGTCGACACACATTCTTCAGGAGTTATCCTTTTTTCTTACTAGGATGGCAGGCGAAGCATATGGATTGACGCTCTTCCTTATGAACCCTTGCGCCGACAGCTCCTGTACTGCCTTTTCAATTGCATCCTTCTGTTCTCCCGAATAGCGGTAGGGCCTTATGTTGATAGTCTCCACTCCTTATTGTAAATGGATCGCGTGGTCACAAGCGCATTTCGGCGGCAAGTCTTTGGACTCCGTAAAAATTTCTCCATAATCCGCCAATAACCCCTCCATCTCGTCTCTGCTCTGAACATCGTCTTGGGGATTTAAGTTTTGCATTTGTATTTCAATTGGGTCAGACAAGCTCAACATAAACAGCGCACCTTGCCTTGAATCCTTGATTATTTTAGTAAGATTTTTACCCGAAACTTCCCGGGTAGGCATCTTGGGTTGACCCGAAAGCGTCACTATTCTTCCTTCCCACTGGAACTCCATGTTCGTCTTCGGAAATTACACAGAATGTCATCTAAGTTGATAGCCATTGAACCCTGAGTACCATATCGCATCCTCCCAATTTGATGACCAAAGTTTCGGTCTCAAATTTCGCCCCCTGCATGTACCATTCAAAATGTCTACACACCTGTTTACATACCAGTTTTAGGCCGCCTCCCACCGTGATGCTTATAGGATCTATCTCACTAATCTCCACCTTCGCTTTCCTTACCACCTTCTCGTCTAAGAAGTTGTGAATACTGCCACTGTCCACCAAAATGTACAGGGGCCTCTGTTTATAGTTTCCAATCACCCGGAGCTGCTTGTAATCCGACTGATCCCTTAGGCCCCACATGGCTTCCAACGAGATATTAGGATTGAGGGGAGCTCCATTTTCCCGTTCCTCATTTGCCAGATCCTCCACCTCCGGATCCTCATCTTCCACCATGTATAATTGGAATTGTTTCTTCCTACACTTGTGCCCCGGTGAGTACCTCTCATCGCACCAGAAGCATAGACCTTTTGCCCTTTTTTCCTCAAACTCCCTACTGCTGGTTGTTCTATTACCCCGTTGAGTTCTGAAATTGACGTTCCTACCTCCTTGTGTTCCTGGGGTTGGTAACAACCCAGTACCCGTCTGTGACTTGGATACCGAAGATGTGTAATTACTGCCGTTGTGCAAGGATGGTCCCCCGCTCACTGAGCTACTGACTCTACTACCTCTCCCGAAGTAGACGAGCACATTAGCAGCGACAATGGCCTCCTGTTTCCTCGCCCATGTATAAGCTTGGTGCAGAGAGGATGGATCCATCATTTTCACCGTCAGTCCCAACTCCGGTTTTAGCCCTTTTAAGAAGAACCCGACCAAATATTCTTCAGGCAAGTTGAGTTTGTTCGAATATCTGTCGAACAATGCACAATACTCCAACACCGACCCTTCCTGTTTGAGCTCCTTTAAATCTCCTATAGGATCTTCAAAGATGTCCTCATCAAATCTTTGACGTAGGAGAGTTACGAACTCTTCCCATTTTAAGTCCTGCCTTTCCTTCCGATTCCGAATAGTGAGATGATACCATTCAAGTGCATCACCTTCCATATAGATTGCAGCCATTCCAATCTTAAGTTCTTCCGGTGTGTGCTCCATAGTAAAAAACTGTTCACATTTGTAACTCCAGTTCCTTACTCCGGTACCATTGAACGTCGAAAATTCGGTTTTGTGGGCTTTTATTATTCCCATTCGATGCCCTCTGTCTCCCGCACCTCTCATCGATGATTCCGCCTCGTCCTTGTCCATTTTTTGCATGAATTGCTGAAACATAGACTTAATGTCACTGATTTCTTTTTCGTGCCTGGATTGAGCTTCCAACATGCTTCTGATGTTTTCTTCCAAACGACGAACCTCCGCCCCTCTTGTATTTTCCACCATGCCTTCCGAGGAACGACTGCTCTGATACCAGATGTTACAATTTTTTGGATCCACTGACGTTCACCTTGCTACCTCACTCACAATCGTTTAGTTACGCAAGAAAGAGAAATAGGGAAAGGAATCAGAATTCATTCATTCAAATTTGCTTGTCCTTTTCCTTACGGTTACAACGATATATAAACTAACGTGATAAGAATGTTCTAGATACAGTCACGTGGGTCATCTGTGCCTGTGATCTTTACGCTGCGTTTTACTTATTCTCCTCTTGTCTTAACGACACCGTCTCTTTCTTCTTCCTCAAGGATTCACGCCTCTCTAATTATCGTAACATCATGTCTGCTGGTAACGATTTCCTTGGTTCCTGTGGCATACAATCTCTCTTGAGTCTGTATGCCTTAGGAACCGGTAACTTAGCCTCATAGTTCATCTTTTCTGTTTTGTTGTGGATGAGTCTGTCGTGGCTTTTCTTGGAATGCTCTGGTACCTGGGTGGCTTCCCTTGGACCCTCAGAGGTCCTCCCTCTGTATTTCATACGACGTCGTTGCTGTGGATTTATGTGACAACGTTTCGGCTAATCGATTAGGAATTCCTCATACGGTGTCGTGGTGCCTCTGCCTGTGCCGTTTCATGGATGGTCGTCTGGGCCTGCCTCCTTTGCATTTGTGATCATTGAACCGAGTCTTGCTGAGTTGCAATATGGTTTTCCATGGGCTGGCCGTCTTTTGTTTTTGGGTTGTCCATTGGGCTGTGCTGTTTGTTGTTTCTTTGTAGGTAGTCTAGGGCCCAAGCTGTTTGGGCCCATTGTTCTCCTAGTTTCCCTCATTCGACTTTTTGAGTTTGTGGGAACGGCTTTGTCCTTCCTTGTTGACTGGGGTATGCCCCTGTGCATGTGTACATATCCTGTTCTTTTGATAAAAATTAACCATTTATCAAAAAAAAAATCTAGATATGAGTGGTTGCAAGATGGTGATAAACAAATCCTGTTGGACCCTTTAAAAAAAACCTCCCTTTTATGTACCTTTAATTAACCAAGATCAAGCATTTATTTTTTCAATGCCAATACACCAATTACTTATGACAAACAATCCTTAACCTTTGCAGCATCAACTATTCTCCTATCCTCTAGTGTAGTATCATCTAATCGTGTTACAATATTAAGGTGAGGTTTGAGGGTGATCTATGGATGTTCAGATTAGCTTTAGCTATTTGGTTTTTAGTTTATGGGATGAAAGAAACAAAAAGGATTTTCACTCATATTTTCATCAGCAAAGAAAGTCTTTTGCAAGCAATATGTGCTAGAATTAAAATCCACAGTTTTGTTTATAAGGATAAGCATCCATTCAGTCATTAACAGCTGGCTATTTGGAGAATTAATTAACTCTATATTGCACCTCTACAGGCTTGCTATTTTTGTATTGTTGTAATATATTGATGTCCTCTATTCATTATCTAACAAAAAAAGAAAAGATATCGATCGTCCTTTATCTGAGTTGCTTTAGTTCACATCAATCTAAAAACAGGAACCATAGCGGCAATGACACATGGAATTGGGTAACCAAGTGGTGGCTAAAACAATCAACGGATTCTCCTCTAGTTTTCAATTCCTTTTTTTTTGCACCAACTGGCATTATCCTCAAACTTAAAACCGGGTACCGCGAGACCTTGTTTTGTTCTCTCTCATCTCTTGTAGGAATCCGGAAGAAAAGACTAGACCAGCACCAGCTGTCTCTCTTCCTCTATATAAGTTTTAACCACGGACAGTTCTAGAAGTATGAAACCAATCCTCTTCTTTATTTTAACCCAATACTGTTTGAGACGGCACATCTACTGTTGACAAGGTCACAGAAGAGAAGAATCATGATACTGGTGGCAATAGTTGCAGAGTTGCTGGAGGAGTACACGGCTGTTCTGGCTAGGGTTTTGGAGCATTTGTTCACAGACGCCCCATTTCCAAGGCGGGTTCGTTTCTTAATACTTCGCAGCCTTCCTTTTGTTTCTGCTTCACACCCTCGCTTGCCTCCGATTCCGGCTCCCTCTTAAAATTAATTGACTAGCTATTTGAGATTCAACCTTCCCTCCCTTGCTTTCTTTTTTGTAAGGTTTTGCTTTACTTTGTGGATATGGAAGTAATAACTTAGAAGGAAAATCCTGTTCTCTGTATGTTCTTCTTGGCGCACCTCTGTTGTGGTTAATTATAGTGTAAATTCAAAGCACACAAATCTCCAAAACTATTTCTAACTTTCAGATGAATTGTTCAGTTGTTGATATACTATCTCTCATTTTTGTGTGTGACTTAAGATATCTAATCAATAAAGGTCTTTCTGCGACTTCGCCATGTCTGTCGTGCTCCGGGTAAGTCGTTCAAGTACATATTGATTGGTTAAAGTTTTTATTTTTTCCCCCTCAAGTCATTGATTGTTAAAAAATTAGAGTCGTAGATAAGTAAATATTACATTGTTTTATTGAATTCAATAAATCTCAGTGGTTTATTTATGAAAAATTTGTTTAGATTCTGTGTGAGTCTCGTAAAATAAATAGTTAAAATTTTATGAGATAAAATAAAATAGATAATATTAAAAAGAAAATTTTAATTTGCACATGCAAAATCTCAAGAGCATTAGATAAATATCACCCAAGGATTTTTGTTTATGTCACATTCTGGACTTTTGCCTTTTCCCAGATTGGAAGCTCGCAGAACTTCATCCATATTTTGTTTATACGTGTACATTATAACTATATATAAAAATATTATCCTTCTGATTATGGTTAGTACTCGGTGCGTGCTTCGCCGTCTTTCGGTCCTTTTTTCGAGTCTTATCTTCAATGCAACTTGCGCATGTATTGTAGGACTTATATGTTTTGTTTTAAATCTTGGACAGTACCCACCTAAGAAAAAAAGAAAAGGATTTTGGGTCTTTAGACAGCTAATTCAGAATTCTAATATGGAAAGCGTTCGATAATTGTTAATGCAATTCATGTCCTAGTGTCGTATGTCGTTCTTGAGATTCAGCTTTGGAAGCCATTTAATTTTGATGGGCCTATTTAATTTTTCTTTGGACCATGTCCGCAATTTTGCCATATGTTATGTGAGGACTGTATTATCATGCACTAGTGGCATTTTACGAGAAATGGACAAGAGGCCCATGTCCAGTTTAAAATAACGACCAAATTTCATTTGGACAGAATTGGATCTCCAAATTGCGTCAGGCTTAGGGTTCGAGTAAATTACTCGTAATCGGCATGAACCACATTCAATGAGTAAATTTCAATCCTCTTTTAGCTTTAATTTTGTTTGTCAGAACCTAGCAAAGACCGAGTACATGACCAATCCCGTTGCTGGCTATTTTGTGTCGCTGTTACCACAAATCTTTATCATTTTGTGTGGGATTAGTTTAGTTTAGAAGATAAGGGACCCAAAATGGTTTTTAAATTGCTTCATCGCCATTGCCCATCACAAGGGATGAAACATGGAAGTATGGGCCTTAACGTTTTTGTGGTTAAGGGTTAAGCATTAAATGTATCATAATCTCAATAGCAGGAAAAGTAGGAAAAGTTGAAAAAATCTTACATTCTCTCACTTGATCCATTTAACCCAACACTAACATAATAAGAAACCAAATATATGAATCATGATGATACGTCTTTTTATAATGAATATTATCCTCTATATATTACATATATAAAATTTTTCATTATTAGCTCTTAAATTTATTGAATAAATCATATGTTTATTCTAGGTTCAAATCAGATGATATTTTCCTAAACCAATCAAATATATGTATGCACAAAAATATATGAGAAATCATCAAATTAAATAAGAGTTTCATTGAAGCAACAAATGTACAATAAAAAATCACATTATGGAATCAAGTCTCAATTTGCACTACGTGATCCTTAAACTACTTAGGTGACATGCTTATAGTTAAATGATCCATGATCATCAAATCAGTGCTAATGTGCTCTATGATAACTTTCTTTTCTTCAACACGTTCTCTTATGGTTAAATATTTAATGTCTGTATGCTTACTTCGACTTTCACTCTTGTTATTTTTAGCTATAAAGACCGCAGTTGAGTTATCGTAGTACAATCTTAATGACTTAGAAATTAAATCATCAACTCTAAGCCTAGATATGAAACTCTTCAATCATACACATGCAAGGTAACCTCAAAACATGATACGAGCTCAGCCTCTATAGTGGAAGTAGCAATCAGAGCCTACTTGGCACTTCTCCAAGATATAACTCCACCAGCTAGCACGAAAATATAATTAGATGTTGATTTCCTTGAATCAATGCAATCAGCAAAGTCTGAGTCGGAGTATCTAACTACTTCCAGGTTCTCAGTTCGCCCGGACATAAGCATGCAGTCTTTTGTACCCTGAAGATATCTCATAATCTTCTTTGCAGCTTTCTAGTAATTAACACCTGGATTACTCTAATATCTACCTTACATTTCAACAGCATATGCGATGTTAGGTCGGGTGCAGACCTGAGCATACATAAGACTTTCAACAGCTAAAGCATATGAAATATTCTCCATATGTTCCCATTCAAAATCATTCTTTAGGCATTGATTCAAACTGAATCTATCACCCTTTACTATGGGTACTACACTTGATGCATAATCTTTCATCTGAAATCTCTCTAAAATTTTGTTGATATAGGTCTCTTGAAATAAACCCAAAATGTATCGAGATCTTTCTCTATGTATCTTCATGCAAATGACATAAGACCCTTTACCCATATCTTTCATATCAAAATTCTTTGATAGAAATTGTTTCACCTCATATAGCAAACTTTTATCATTAGTCGCAAGTAAAATGTCATCCACGTATAACACAAGAAAACAAGTCTTACTCCAATTGACCTTCTGGTATAAACATTGGTCCATTATATTTTCTTCAAAACCAAGTGAAGTGATAAATTTATGAAATTTTAAATACCACTACTAGGGGACTTGTTTTAATCCATATATGGATTTATTAAGCTTGCAGACTAAATGCTCACCATTACTAGAGGAGAATCCTTCAGGTTGTTTCATGTAAACCTCTTCCTCTAGTTCACCATTGAGGAACGTCATTTTCATATCCATTTGATGTAACTCAAAATCAAAATGAGCTACCAATGCTATGATTACACGAAAAGAATCTTTCTTATATACAGGAGAAAATGTCTCCGTATAGTCGATTCATTCCCTCTGAGTGAACCATTTGGCAATAAGACTTGCTTTATGTCTCTCAATATTGCCTCGTGAGTCTTTCTTTGTCTTAAATATCGATTTACATCTAATGACTTTCACACCATTTGGCAACCTAACAAGATCTTAGACTTGGTTAGATGCTATAGAATCTTTAAAGTTGAAGAAAAGTAAGAGAATGTGGAATCTTTGGCAAACCGTAAATCTGAAAATTTTGAATAATGAATTTAAGACATTTAAATCACAAGTTAAAACACCTAAAAAATTAAAACACATAAAACATAGACAAAAATAGTAAAATTTATTAAAATAACAAGTTTGTATTCTAAATTAACGTAATAGGGGGCTTAAAAGATAAACTCATAAGTACCAAGGGTTTTAGTGTATGGTGGATCACAACTTGATGATATCCTTGGAGTTGAGAGAATAACAAATCAATTTAATATATATTTTGATGTAGTGGTTGATGAAAGAGAAGTAGATTCAAATGAGGACACAAAATTAACACATATGAATAAAGAAATTGTGAGTGCCATTGCAAAGTCAAAATTTCACAATAATGGCTAATTAATGCATTTGACTACAAGAAGAAACAATAATTGTGTTCTTGATGCCGACATAGTAAAGAAGTTATTTGGTTTTGTTATGGAGATATTTCTAAATATAATTGTCATAATTGATTTTACCTCAATGGCAAATATGTCAAGTTAAATTTAGAAGACAATAAACTATATGTTTGGAATATAAGTATAAGGAATTAGGTGGCATATTGAAACAACTATAGAGTAATTACATTTTTAAGAAGTAAGGATAACAACAATTAAAAAAAGGGTAAGTAATTTCTAACAACACTTGAATTTTATAATATAAAATTTAGAAATTGAATATAGACTTGCATAATCAATATTTGTCATATTCTACATCTACGATGACTTTAAACAAGTAGAAGAAAATTAATACAAAAGAGTTTAAAGTTTAGAAAAGAAATAGAAAAGGGTAACTCACTCAATCATAAGCTTTAGTTTGGTACGATAAAAAAGGAGAATTAAGGTGGCAGTAATAACAACAAACGCTGAAATATACTTTGTACTAAGTTTTCTTATTAAATAGGATGTAGGTGTAACACCTCACTCCCGAGTGACCCGAACCCGATATCGTTGGTGATATCCGAGTCCGTGCCCCGCGATGGTGGCGTACTACATCAGTCGGTTAAAACTCAGTATACTTTTTTTTCTTTTGAAGCCATTGATTCCACGTTAGCGCGACAGAAAACAGTAAGTAACTAAAACCCATGTTCATAATAAACCAGCTTCAGTTATTACAGTCATCCAAGAATAATTTACAATCAGTCAATGAGTAAAACATTAAAACCACAATGGGCTCAGTAGAAATACAAAGCATTGTTATACAGTGATTGCGGAACACAATTTGATAAGACACTAATGCAGACACGGACTGATCCCGACCTCTATCCTTTACTTGCCTACAGTAGACATACTCCCGTGTCAACCGGGGTATTCTTCAGGACCTGAAAAATAGATGCAAA
>JANIHY010000210.1:41439624-41452110 GCA_027479065.1 Erythroxylum brevipes
TGTGTGAGTTTGAGTTACTAAATAAAATAAATATCAGTGTGATGTTTGGTTTTGTCTGTTCTGTCTTGGGTGACATCCATGTATCCTCCCAGGGGGTATTTGGGTGTTACATCTATAGTTTCTCGATCCATATTAAACTTCATCTCTCGAATCTTCATCTAACAATAAAATGATGCAAAGTTTGCCCATTCTATTACATCCATTTATTTTAAAAACCACAACAATAAATAAGACAACATATCTGTAACCCAATCATACGTATTCAACAAAATAGCTACATTAATTCTCAAGAAAAGAGATCATCCCATCACGGATATCACCATATTCATCATCATTAAACACTTTAATCACATGTTACTATCAACAAAAATATTAAAGCAATAATAAAATAGTGAATACATAATGGATTATCAAAAGAAACAAATAACAATCAACTAAACTAATAAGAGTATAAGTTAGTTAATAAAAAAATAGTAAAATGAAATAAACAAAGTAACAAATTAGAAATATAATAGGCAAATAAATCATCGGATGAAGAGTTGTGGAGATCTTCAGTCCCTCTCAAGCTTCCAACTTTGGCTCTCGCATTCTGCTTCAGCTTCTTCCCCAAAAAAATGGTCACTCAAGTTGAATGGGATTCAGCTCCAGCTCTTGCTTTCGGCCTCTCCCAAGCTTCCACCTCTCTATTGTTTTGCCCTTCTTCCCAGCTCACTCTGTTTCCTTTCTCTGTTTATCTTCTTTTTCTCTATCTCTCTGCACCTCCCATGTTTGTAGTGTCTCTATGAGTGAATGAATGAAACGGTGAATGAAAGATGATTTTCTCTTCACTGCCACCCTCTCTTGCCTTTATTAGACTCTCTTTTTTTCTAGGGTTTCGTGCTTAAACGTTTTCAGCTACCACATCTTAAACCTACTAATAAAAATTAAAACATTTAACAGTAAATCATATGTTTGACTTACATGTCACACTTGTCCATGCATGTAAGTCACAACTGTGACTTACATGTCATGCCTTTCTATTGTTAAATAACATGCACTGTTGTAACTTAAATTTCACAACTGTGACATGTTCAAGACAATTTCTAGGTGTGGATTGATGCAAAACCGTGGACATGGTTGGTGAAACATGGCTAGATGAAAGAAACGTTAAGCATGCATGGTGATGAAGAGAGCTATGGAGTAAGCAACTGGTAAGAGAATGACAGTTGGTGTTTCATGCAATTAACGTGAATGATTAAACATATGTGTTAATGCATGTTGCTTGAAGTATGATCATGCATGCATGGCTATGGGAATGGAATTAACATGAAGATTGCATGGTGAGATGAGAACACTGCAGCTGGAAAAATGAACATGTGCGTGTGTGTGGAATGAACATATGTGTGTGTTTGGAATTAATGTGTGTGTGTATGGAATTAACGTGTGTATGTGTACAATTAAACCATGTGTGTATATAGAATTCACGTGTGTGTGTGCATTAAACCATGTGTGTGTGTATGGAATTAATGTCTTTGTCTTCATCTAATTGACTGGAATTAATGTCTATGACATGCAATTAATGCGTCACACCCATTTTCATGCAAAATTTTTCTAATTTCCATACAACATTCACAAGATAACCAAATTAACATTCATGCAATATTTATACCATTTTTACTCAATTGTTGAGAATTTAGACCTCCCGAACTTACACCCAATGATATTTTATAGACAAAAATATCAAAATTACATGGAAACTCCCGACCAAAAAATAAGACGAATAATGATGAGGAGACTTGCACTAATGAAAAGTGATAAGGAGGACATAAAGATTGTTAAAATCAAATTCAATAACTTCTTAAAAAATAAGAGCGATAAACAAATAAAAAAACAAATAAATTCTAATAGATTGACACTAATAGTTTAGAGAGCGAGGAATCCGTAAACATGGTAGCAAGTATATATTTTTATGGCTAATAATGATATAGTGCCGTTTTACTCAAGTTATTACGATGATAATTTATTATATGATAAGCTTATTGAGTATTTATAAAGGTTTTGAGTATGAAAAGAAAGAGTCTCTTCCAATCATATAAATGATATAAAACTTTTAATTACTTGTATAGTTAATAATCAAAAATTGGAAGGTAAAATACATGATATGATAGATTCTAAGAGTGTATTTGTTACCAAAGATAATAACATGATTTATTGCATGAGAATAAAGCATTAAATAAGATCAATTCCTTCAAAACTTCATTAACTAAGTTAACTTTAGGGAATGAAAAACTAGAATGCATGTTTAGATCATAAAAGAGCTCAAATAATAGGCATAACATTGGTTACACATTTAAAAGTACATCTAATACCAAGTCTACATTTGTAAAAGAAAACCATGTGCAAAATGATGAACTATTACTTAAGTCAACACAATGAGCATAGGCTCCAATTCTTCATATTAAAATTTAAATGCTTAGGCATAATCATTTAAGTCCTAGATATCAAAAGAAATAACTCTAAAGGAAAACTATACATACTTTTTTATGCAAGATAACACTAAAGAGAACACAACATTTTCCTTATTTATATAGGTCTCTTTATCATCAAAGTGGCATGAAACAAGAACATAATTATCATAAGTCACTATAAAAGTGTATGAAATATTTTCACTCTTACAATGTGCGACTTGGTTTTTGATTTAAAAGTTTTCTCTTCCTTAATAATAACACTCACAATCTAAGGTAACTATACTTATTGTTCGGTGGTAATAAAACTTGAATATGGTGTCGATTTTACATTGAAGTTGTAGAAATTTAAAACACTTTATTATTATTACCTAGATAACTAAACAAAAATGATTGGTTTGATGATTGAATTTAACAATATTGACAAAAAATTAACCATTAGAATCAGCACAAAGCAAATAATCAAGAAAAAACAAATATGGATGAACACCTTACTAAGACTCCTTATAGCATTATCTTTGTAATCATGATTCAATATATAAAAAAGGTTTTATTAATTAGATAAGGAAAATTTACTAACTTATGAAATCAAAAAAGTTTTATTAACTACATTGGGAAAATTTACTAATTTATGAAATTACTCTTTATTGAATTATAACTAAAAGAAATTAGCCATTAGAATCAACATCAAGAAAATAATCAAAAAAGAAAAAAAATTGAACCAACATCTAATTAAGACTCTCTATAGTATTATTATTGTAATTATGATTCAATCTATCAAAAATGTCTTATTAATTGGATTGAGAAAATTTTCTAACTTATGAAATAACTCTTTATTAAGTTATAGGTACCTATTCTCAAGTTAATTCACAGATATTTCTATATCATTAAGACCCTAAAAATACACTAAAATTTATGGAACTATAGTGATTGCATAGTTTATATTATTAATGTTAACAAAGTTTTTACCATTATAAATCTATTACTCACTAATTTAAGCAAGTATACCTGTCATTATTAAGAAATATAATAGTAAGGTATTGATGGTTAACAATATTAAATAATCTAAAGGCAATAGAAAAACAAATGTTTTTTTAATTGTTCCTATTAAGAAGGAAGTGGTAAAAATAGAGGTAATTAAACTCATAGATGCTGTTGTGATTTACCCTATTTCTAATAGTTCTTGGGTAAGTCTTGTGTAGGTTGTGCCAAAGAAGGAAGGAATGATGGTGTTACCCAATGAAAAGAATGAGTTGATTCCTATAAGAACCATCACTAGGCGGAGAGTATGTATCGATTACAGGAAGCTAAATGACGTGACAATGAAAGATCGCTCCCCTTTACCTTTTATAGACCAAATGTTGGAATGGCTAGCTAGGCATATGCACTAATGTTTCTTGGATGGAATTTTGGGCTACCTTCAAATTCTAATTACCCCGAAAGATCAAAAGAAAACAACATTCATATGTCCTTATGGTATAGTCACTAATAGGAGGATGCCTTATGGATTGTATAATGCACCTGCTATGTTTTAGAGCTGCAGGATGGTCATCATTGATGATCTAGTCGAGAATATAATGGAGATATTTATAGATTTTTTTGGCGATACTTTTTTATTTTATGCCTCTATAATTTATAAAAAATTGTTAGAAAGAAGTGAGAAAACAAATATGGTGTAAAATAAAATTTTTTTCATTCCATGGTATAAAGGGCCATTGTTTTAGGTCATAAAATTTATCGCAGGAGTATTGAGGTAGATCAGGCAAATATTGAAGTTATAGAGAAATTACCATCCCCTTTCTCGGTTAAGACTGTAAGAAGTTTTTTAAGTCATGTAAGCTTTTATTAGAACTTTCATCAAGGAATTTTATAAAATTGCTAGGCCTTTAACCAAGTTATTAAAGAAAGATATGCCTTTCAAATTTACTAAAGAATGTTTAAATGCTTTTAACAATCTTAAGGAAAAGTTAACGGATGCCTTGATTATGGTTACATCAAATTGGAATTTACCATTTGAGCTAAGGTGTGATGAAAGTGATTTTGCAGTAAATGTAGTACTTAGACAGTGAAAGGACAAACATTTTCAACCAATTTATTATGCTAGCAAGACTTTGATTGATGCTAAGGAGAATTACACTACGACAGAGAAAGAATTGCTATTAGTGGTTTTTACATTCGATAAATTTAGATCTTATCTAGTTTTTTATACATTTGTTGTTTATATTGACCATTCTATATTGAGATACTTGTTGAATAAACTAGATGCTAAGCCTAGATTAATTAGATGGATTTTGTTTGTTGTAGTAGTTTGATCTATATAACTTTATGTTATAAATTGGGAGCTTTAATCTATAAATATGGCCGAAATCACTTTAGGCCTTTAATTAGAAGACAACCTAAAGATCTAAGAGTTTCTCTAACATCTACATGGGATGAAGATAAATGACATCATCCTATGCGCTTATAAGATAGTATACTAAGCAAACACTATTTTCAAGAATGGAGGTTCCTTTTATACTAATTATCTTGCCAAATATTATATTCTCTCTGTAATTTTTACTGCCTTGATAAAGACCAAACGTTAGGAAATATTCCCACGCTTGATTTTGAAAACAAGCCTTTGAAGAAAAATGATTAAGCCTAATATCATATTACAATATTCCAATTGATACTCTTGTTGAACATTTTTGTAATATAAGATTTATCAAATTTTGAATTAATTGAGTTATGGTTTATTACAATTACAAATACAATTAAAATTAAGTAACTGTTATATATACAAAAAATATCTTTTTAATTCAACAAATCCTTAAGGGCCTATTTGGTTAACGGTAATCGGTATTATATTACTCATCTATTCCTAATAATTAGGAATTCTTTGTTTGGTTAACAAAAAGCCTAAAGAATAACCATTCCTAGCGTTGGTAATTCTTAGATATCAAAGAATAGATAAAGATAACTAACTCTTATCTTTACCTATTCCGCGCACATCCGAAATAGGTAAACACAACAAATTGTTCAACTTGACAATTTCGTCCTCTCCTCCCACAATACTTTCTCACTTACGCAATAGCAAGTTAGTCCTCTCCTCCCACAATTCTTTCTCACTCACGCAGCATCGACATCTCGTCTGGTCTCACTCATGCCCTATGGCTCTCTCTCCCAAGCTTGACTCTTTTCTCCACTTTCTGGTCTGGTCTGGTCTCACTCACGCTCGTCTTTAGCCTGGTCTCACTCACGCATGCTATGACTAGCATTTAAGTCACTTGCTAGTCATTGTTATGCATGGTGGTGACTTAAAATAGCATTTAAGTCACCTGCTAATCATTGTCATGCACGGTGGTGACCGTGCATGACTAACATTTATTAAGTTCTTGAGTAGCTTCTATCTACTTGAATCTCAATGTGTTTTATGTTCGTTTTATTCTTATATTTTGATAATTTCTGGTTGCATTATTTTAGCTCATTTTATCTCAATTTTGTATGCAATATACACCAGAAAATCAACAAAAGAAATGCTAAAAAACAGCATAATAGCTACAAAGGAAGGGAGAAGACATTATTCTTAAGAAAAAACATGAAAGTGAACAAATAATAAAAATGTTATTTAAAAGACACTTACGTCCTTTGCTTCAATTTTGATAAATGAAATATTGAACTTTTGAAAGTGGCACAATTTTTTTTAAATTTCAACAATATATACTTATGATATTAATAGTTCACCATATACACAACTATTTTTATGACAATAAAACCTTAGTTAATTCAAATAGTTAGATTTCCAATAATTCTTAAAATTTAGGCCAATTCTAAAATTATGAGATAGAATTAATAAGAACTTAGGCTGAAATGCTTAAGGTTGTAAAATTACGCAAACTTCTTAAAATCTGTATCTCTTGTTTTACAACCAAAGTTAATACTTCATCCATTTTAAGTTAATAATAATAAGAATAATAAAATTAATAATAATAATAAGAAAATTATTAATAATACTAAGGAATTTAATAATAATAATAATAATAAAATTTAACAAATAAGTTTAATTAATAAATTTAATTTTAATAAAAATAATTAAGTAAGTGTGGTTTGCCTCGGTTTCTCACTCGAGTGCTAGGTTAGTCATGCCTTAGTGCATGTTTTGTCTTGCTAGTCAACGTTTTGTTTCTGTTTCTCAATTGCTTTCTCTTCTAGTGTGTCTATGGAGCCAGAGTTTCATCGGTTATCGATTAATGATAAGGAAATGAGAAGTTGGTGGTTAAATCTTCTGATGTTAAAGGATTTGATATAGATTATAGGTTAAGTCTGGTGGGCCGTTTTGTAGGTGAAAGAGTGGTTAACTATGAAGCCATGGAAAGGACACTGCTTAATCTTTGGAGGCCTATTAAGGATGCATGCATAAAGTAGATATGCGTAAGATGATTGTTGGTAGACCTTAGAGCTTTAATAATTGCATTTTGTTGATTCATTAATTACAGGAAGGTGAGAATCCTGAAGATATTGAGATTAATGCTACTAATTTCTGGGTTAGAGTTCATGACCTTCCACCAGGTTTTGCTTCCGAAAATCTTGCTCGAAATATTGGTAACCTAATGGGTAAGTTCTTGGATTATGATACTGGTAACCGGAGGAATTCTTTGATTAATTATATGCATATTCAGGTTCGATTGGATATTACTGAACCTTTAATGAGAACCAAGAAAATTAGAAAAGAAAGGGGAAATCATTTTGAAGTTTCTTTTAACTATGAAAAAATTCCCTTTATTTGTTATTTATGTGGTATTATTGGGCACAATGAAACCATCTGCCAAAAGCTCACGGAACTGCCGAAAAAGGAGATCAAATGGGAATGGATGAAGGATATCCAGTCAGAGATCTGATCTCAAAATAGAACCGGCCCCAATCAATGGAGACCTGACCCATCCAATCAGGGATATAGCGATCTTAGCTCCAAGAATTAAGGATTTCAAAAAGCTGATAAGGAAGGAAGCAAGAAAGTGAAAGTTGTCAATAGTTATGCTTATGATCCTTAGCAATTTAAATTTCTTCCAGTTAGTGGTCCTTCTAATGTGAACCTTCCTGCTTTTGGGCCAGATATAGCACCCAGTATCAATCAACCTGCTAAAACTCATACAGTTAAGGAAACCTCAGTTATGGAAGTTGATGAAATGAAAATATGCTTTCGTGTTTCTTCAGACAGTAACAATAAAGTCGATGGGATGAATGGTAGTAGAGCTTCCTCCTCTTCGACAAGTTATCAAAATTCTACTAGAAGTCTAACGATCGGTCTCTCTCAAGAGACCCGCCAAGCATTATGAATTGTATTGCTTGAACATACCGGGGCCTAGGCAACCCAAGTGTAATCACTGCATTGAAGGACATTGTTAGACGAAATAAGCCTAATTTTCTTTTTCTTAGTGAGACTCTTGTTTCCTCTAGTAAAATGGAGGATATTCACATTATTTTAAACTTTGATTGTTGCTTTTGTGTAGACCGGATTGATCGTAGTGAAGGTCTTGGCCTCCTTTGGAATTTTAATAAAAATGTCTCTGTTTTGGTTTATTCCAATAATCACATTGATGCAGAGATTGTTAATTTTGACATTGTAAATAGAAACTCACTAGGTTTTATGGTTTCCCTGAAAATAACAGAAAATGAGCAAGTTGGGAGTTGTTAAAATCTCTTTCTCGCCTTTATCATCTTCCTGAGGTTTGTTTGGGTGATTTTAATAATCTCATGTCTACTAATGAGAAGGTTGGCTGTAATGAGTATCCTACAATGCTCTTTGCTGGGTTTAGGGTGTGTATTTTGGACTATAACTTAGTTGAAATTCCCCTAATTGGTTTCGAGTTTGAACGTTTGGACAGAGCATTTGTTTATGCTGATTGGGTTTGTCATTTCCCTTTACTCTAGTAAGCTCTTATTCTGATCATAATCCTATTAAACTTTATGCAAATACTAGTTTTCCTGTCAAGAAGGTTAGTAGGCTTAAGTTTGAGAACAAGTGGTTAGCTAAAAATGGTTTTTGGATGCTGTTTCCTCTGCTTGGACCACCTATAATAACACTGGAGTTATGGAGAAAATTGCAGCATGCAATACCTCTATTATTTCTTGGAATAAAACGATAGGTAGCAATTTCAAAACTAAGATTGATGACGTCAAGAAGCAAATGGATTTGTTGCACGAAACTAACGCTATTGATCCGCATTTGTTGAATCTTAAATATGAGCTTTTTAATTTTTTAGCCTAAGAAGCAATTTATTGGAAGAAAAGATAAAAAATCTTTTGTATTAATTATGGTGAAGCTAACTCTAAATTTTTTCACGCTCAAACTTCGAAGTGCAAGAGGATTAATCAAATTTATGTCTTGGAGGATGACTCTGACAATTCCTTCTCAAGTTGTGATGCTATGAATGCTATTTTTGTATTATTTTTCAAAATTGTTTGCAGAATTTTCTTGCGTTAATTCTGTTGTTAATGATAAAGATAATGCTCATCTTCATGCTCCTTTCACTATGGAAGAAGTTATGAAAGCAACTTTTGATATGCATCAGAATAAGCTCCAGGTACTAATGGCATGAATTTGGCATTTTTTCAAAAATGTCGGGATATTGTTGAAGAAGACATTTTGCTTAAAGTTGTTTTTGGCTCAATAATTGTGACTTTCCTGTTTCTTTAGATAGTACTACCATTGTTCTTATTCCAAAAAAAAACATAATATGAGTAGTATGAAGGATTTGAGGCCTATTGCTGTGCAATGTGATTTATAAAATTATTGCGAAGGTCCTAGCTAATAGAAGACTGTTTTGCCTAGAATTATCTCTCCTATGCAATCGGTTTTTGTTTCCGGTCGTTTAATTTATGATAACATTATGGTTGCTTTTGAGTTGATTCATTATGTGAAAAATAGAGGACGTGGTTCAAGTGAGGATGTAGTTTTTAAAATCAATATTAGCAAGGCTTATGATAGGGTTCATTGGAGTTATTTGGAATTTATTATGCTTTGGTTAGGTTTTGATGCTAAGTGGGTTAGATTGATTAAACTTTGTGTGACCACTATTCAATATGTTGTGCCCTTCGACGGCAATAGTGTGGGGCCTATTAATCCGAGAAGGGGTCCTAGACAGGGGGATCCTCTCTCCCTATATCATTTCATTCTCTGTGCTGAAGCTCTCTCTACTTTCTTGCGACAAACATATTTGAGAGGTGATATCCATGGTGTTAGTATCTGTCATGGTGCCCCTATTATCTCTCATCTTTTCTTCGTAAATGACATCTTTTTCTTCTTCAGAGCTTCTCCCAATGAATGTGGTCATCTTAAGAATATCCTTTCCATTTATGAAAAAGCTTCGGCTCAAGCAATCAGTCTGCAGAAGTCGGGAGTTATGTTTAGTTCTAATACAAAGTAAGATGTTAGACAGGCTATCATTACTATTTTGGGGGTTTCTAATCCTATTAACCATGATCATTATCTTGGGTTACCTTCACTAGTTGAGAGAAATAAAAAGCAGGTTTTTGCTTTCCTAAAAGATCATTTCAGTAAAAGAATTTCTAGTTGGACGAACAAGTTGCTTTTAAAACCAGGCAACGAAATTGTTTTGAAGACAATTGCCTAAGGTCTTCCTACTATTTGTATAAGCATTTTTCAGATTCCTATGGGCATTTGTGATGACTTACAGAAAATGATGAATTCCTTTTAGTGGGGTTCATCTTTGGGTGACTATGTTAAAATCCATTAGGCTAAATGGAAGAGACTTTGTGTTCCTGAGAAATTAGGAGGTATGGGCTTTCATGATTTAAAGTGTTTTAATCTTACAATGTTATGCAAACAGGAATGGCAATTTTCAACATACCTAGATTCTTTATCGAGCAAGATTTTTAAGGCTAGGTATTTTTCATACTATGATTTTCTAAATACAAGGGAAGGAAAAAATCCTAGATTTATTTGGAAAAGTATTTTTTCAGCTAAAAATCTTTTAGTAGATAGCGTGTTAGTGATGGTGCTTCTATCTCAATGTTCAAAGATCCTTGGTTGATCAAAGATTCTAATTTTTTTGTGCTTTCGCATCCTTTGCATGGTATGACTGAGATGAAAGTTAATGAGTTGATTGATGCAAGTAATTCGACTTGGGATCACTCTCTGGTTAATAGCATTCTAGCTCTTTAAGAGGCTTCGTAGGTGTTCCAAATTCCCATCTCTCCTTTTATGCCGAGAGATACTCTTTGTTGGCATCACTCCAGGAACAGGATTTATAGTGTGAGGTCTGGGTACAGAGTTGCTATTTCTCATTTTTCGGATATTCAAGCTCAAATTGTGGAGGGCCCATGGAATGTTATTTGGGGTGCTCATCTCCCGCCAAAGATTAAAGAGTTTACCTGGAGAATCTTGCATGAATTTGTTCCTTGCAAACAATGCATCCTAACGCATGGTATTACTTTGGATCCTTCTTGTTCACGTTGTGGTGTAATGGACACTATGGACCATGTTTTGCTTACTTGTCCTCATGCTAGAAACACATGGATGTCTTCAGGTATTTTTTATTTATTCTTGATATTAAGAATTGTATTATCTCTTTGTTGTGTGGCAATAATTTAGATCTTGGAGATAGAGCCCTCACTATCTGCTGGAGTCTTTGGTTTCATCAGAATCTCTTTTGCTGGAAATAACAAGATACTCCTTCAAACACTATTGTTTCATTTGTGGATGACTATCTTAGAGACTAGAAAGAAGCGAAAAATACGTTTTCTCAAATGGGATAGGCCAAGTTGTAATCTATATTGGAAGAAACCTTTGAATGGTTGGATCAAATGCAATGTTGATGCTTCGTTTGTTAAAAGAGAGAATAAGTCCAATTTTGGGGCTATTCTTTAGGACCATTGTGGTAATTTTAATTCCAGTTTCTCGGGGCATATTCCCTTTTACTCTAATGCCACTATAGCAGAAACCATTTCTATTAAAGAAGCTTTAGCCTGGATCAAAAGCTTTAACTTGGATAATGTTATTTCAAAATAAGATTGTTTAGAAGTTATTCATGGGATCAATTTTGGTTCTTCTATTTTTTTTGAAGTTGATTTAGTGATTGCTAATTGCTAGGAGCTGAAGACTCACTTCCAACATCTGTCTTTCCTGTGGGCTTCTCGAAATGCTAATAAAGTCACTCATTCTTTGGCAAAAATACCTTTGTTATATGCAGATCGCTTTATTTAGCACTTGTTGCCAAGTAATATTTCTTCTGTTATTCTTTCTTATGTTTCTTCTTCTTTAATCAATTTTAAGGAGGTTTAGGTCTAGGTGTATGAGGTAAAGCCTGTTTGGCTTTGGGTTTAGTTACTTCCTCTTTATTGGTTTATTTATGTTGTTTGCTTATTGTCAAAAAATAAGAATAATTGAGTAGAAAATTAATAATTATAATTATAACAACAACAACAACAATAATATTAATAAAATAAGAAGAAGAAGAAAAAGAAGAATACTAAATTTAATAAGAATAAGGAATTTAATAATAATTAATAAATTTAATAATAATAAAATAATGATGATGATGATGATAATAAAGATAAAGATAAGGATATTTTGGTCTTTTTGTTACTTATTCCTTGCTCATTCCAAGTTTATATTTTCAAACTAAACATTGACATAAAAATTCTTTAACAGTAATTCAAACAAATTAATACTTATTCTATTATATTCCTCATCTTTTCTATTCCTAAGAATAACTATTATATTCCTTATCTATTCTAGTTATTCAACCAAACAGAATAGCAAAAACAATGCAGTGTAATGAAGCAAAATAAAAAACGCACATCAAGTGGAGCTTGCAAAAACACAAACATTTTTGCGAACAACAGAGGGGTGCATGATTGTGCACTAGCACGATCGTGACATAACCCTTACTCACGAGAATGTACGATTGTCTTAGTGCATGACCATGACAAAACCCATAGTCACGAGGATGATTTAATTAGTCACCCCGTGCGTGACTAAGAGAGTTGACCAAAAATTAAACCAAAAAATGAAGAGTGGGGCGATCTCTTTTATTATTTG
>JANIHY010000210.1:41588689-41613578 GCA_027479065.1 Erythroxylum brevipes
ACAATTCCCCTTCACTAATATCATATGTTCTGCAGGAAAATAGTTTTCATGCATGTTATATAAAATTCGAAAATAAATATTTTAATCACATTAAAATCAATTTTCAATCAAAAAAACCATCTAAAAACATCTCATGAGCATATTAGTGAAGGGGAATTGTGAAAACAAATTTTCATAATTTAATTTTGAATTTTCTAAGAACAGAACCTCGGCTGTCACAACCAAGCAATCCTATTGCACATGTAATAGAAACTACATCTAATAGACACAAGATGGCTCTGATACCACTGTTGGGTTTTGATCTTGGATCACCTACATCAAAAATAGAAAACAGTGGAAACATTTAAAAAACAAAACCCAAAACGCCAAGAACTTTCAAGTGACATTAGAAGTAACTTTAACAGAACTTAAGATGTGTACCTTACAATCACCTTCATTTTTCATTGTCTTTACCTCTTCAAGTTGTCGTAAACCACCATGACCAAAGGATGACATCTTTAATGATATAGATGCAAAAAGCAAAGCCTGAAGCCTCTCAAGAAGAATGGCTAGAGCATACACAAAGTGCTAGCTTTGTGATGTATTCTTTGAGGGAGTGTTTGTAGATAGTGGGAGAATGATGAACACTTCACCAAAAAGTCTCTTGTTTTCACATAACACTTGCACAAAAATCGATGTTTCTTACACCCTTTCACCTTTCTCTATCCCCCAACATCAATGGAGAGTTAGTGGGAATTAATTGGCTTTTAATCCCACTTAATTTAGCATGAAACTTCCACTCCTTTTTTAAAGGGTAATTTTGTCATCTTACTTATTAAAGGGTAATTTTGTCATCTTACCTAATAAGTAAGATTCACATATTTCATATGATTCCCAATCAAATGACCTAAGTTGCCATACTTATGTAGCTTAGTCATGCATCTCTCATATCTTAGATCCCCATCCAAAACCATTTTACTCATTTTTCACATCTTCAATGCTTGTGATCCATTAGGTTCTCGGTTATGCTAGCCACTTGAATTAACACTTAATTCAAGCAATTCATGAGCGATATCTAGCAACACATCATGACCCCTCAATTGATCAGGAATCAGTGATTTGATTACAGACCCACTTGGTTTAAAGTATGGTTAAAGTGTCAACTCCCACTAGACTGACTATATCACCTCTAGCTCAAGTGATGTTAATTCTTATCCCTGAGGTTCAATTTATGTCACTGAAGACTATCTTCATGATATTTCCACTATAGCCAGAGATTCCCGAGTAATGAACCCAATAAGAGACTTTAGGCATCATCTCCTTCTATTAGAAGTGGTAAATTTTTTATTGGCTACTCAGTTACTTTCTAATATCTCAAGTTGTACCTAGTCATCACCCTATAAGCAACCTATAAGAGGCAATGAGAAATAGAGTCAAAATACATAATTAGTATCCAAGATATCATTGAACACCTCAAGTTTAAGGATATTTATAACATTGCTATGATGAGACTATTATTGAAAATAAAATAGATTATCTATATGATCTTCTCATAACAAGTAATCTAATGTACTTACTACTCTTAGCAAGCATTCCTATATTAACTCTAAACAACTCATACTTACAACTTATGGGATCCACTGCTTGATCTAATCAAGAAATGTAACATGTGCAAGTCTGTCCAGATTAATAATATCCCATCTCATTAATCTTATGACTAGGTATAATTTATATACTAACCTAATTATACATGATAGGAATTTCATTATCATGATCTTATCATGATTTCCTTTATGTTATGTAATGTATCAAGGACATCATTAATTCGATTTCAGATCACTATTAATTTATAGAGAACATGAACATTAAATTAATGAAAAAGCCTTCTTATTAATAGACAAGATTTATACGGTAAGTGCTAAAGGTGATTGCCTTTAGAGCACTTCTCCAACAATAAAGATAAGAAAATCAAGATGATGAAGTAAGATTGCTTATAGCTGTTGTTTATAGACTATGCAAGGTGTACACGAATTTAATGGCATCATAATTCATGCAGAAACTGAATATCAATGTATAAAGCAAAGGATGATGGAAGGTGGACAAGAAAAATGAACATGTAGCAGGTGGGATGCAACGTTAGCCCAAAACGACGTGTAATAGATGATGAAATAAAGCAACGTAACAGCCAAAGGAAAATGATGTGTAGCATAGGAAGCTAAGCAAGAGCAACACACGGCAAAGCGTAGTCCACACCAAATGAAACACAGATGTACAACATCTAATGAGCATCAAAATGCAACACAGAAGGAAGAGGAAGTATGCCAAAATTGTTAGACCCCAAACGTTTCATAAAAGTTAGAATTTTTTGAATGAGAAATTTTAGAGATTAGTCATGAGTAAAGAACAAATGAATGAAGATTCTTGAATTAGAAATGATAGACAAGAGTAAAGTAGTGAAAGGAAAAATATGGATAAATTCATGTTTTTCCTTGGTGCTTTTAGTGGATAAAAGCTTTCAAAATGGGAAGAATTAAGGTAAAAGTTAAAAGTATAATGAAAGCAAAAATGAAGTTGAATTTGTGTAGTAAGTTGATGAAAAATATGTACATATATGTATGTTCGATTATTTGTATTCATGATTAATGATGGACTATATATATATATTTTTTCCTGGGATGATATTGATTTGAAATAGAGTTAAAAATGAGGAGTAAATGAAGTAGAACAGGTGATCTTAGTATGATCTGTGTTAAGGAAAGATTGTGAAACAAAATGGGTGATTGATCTGCAAAATGTACATAAGATGATTCTTGATTTGGATTAAACTAGAAACATATGGCTACATTTCTTATGAAGATATCGAATTTAAATTCTGTCTTTAAGAATCTCAAAATTTGTCATGAAGTTGAGAATTGGGTACAGTACATTAGTGGATGAATGTAAAGTACATATTTTGAATTCGGGGGAAATTCTGGATCGATCTAGGATAGATTAGAGAAAGTGTGTCTTTCAGAAAGTTGTAAGTCTTTCTTTTAACTTTCTAACGATATATAGTACGAAAATTTTGGACGTTTGAGCTGAAAGTCACGGTCCTTATAAGGGAGGATCTTCTACCTTCTTGCTTCTTCTGTGATGACGTCATCTTCTTATGTGTTTTCTTTGTGATGACGTCATCTTCTTTTGTGTTTTGCTTTGTCTATGTTTCGCTTCTTCTATCTTTTTGCTTCTTCTATGATGACATCATCTCCTTCTGTGTTTCCTTTGTGATGACATCATCTTCTTCTGTATTTTTCTTTGTCTATGTTTTGCTTCTTCTGTGATGACATCATCTCCTTCTGTGTTTCCTTTGTGATGACGTCATCTTCTTCTGTGTTTTGCTTTGTCAATATTTTGCTTCTTTTGCCTATTTATTTTTTCTGTGATAACATCATCTCCTTTTGTGCTTCCTTTATGATGACGTCATCTTCTTCTATGCTTTGCTTTGTCTATGTTTTGTTTCTTCTGCCTTTTTGCTTCTTCTGTGATGACGTCATCTCCTTCTGTTTTTCCTTTGTGATGACGCCATCTCTTTCTGTGTTTTGCTTCGTCTATGTTTTGCTTCTTCTGCCTTTTTGCTTCTTCTGTGATGACGTCATCTCCTTCTGTGTTTCCTTTGTGATAATCTTCTTCTATGTTTTACTTCTTCTGCCTTTTTCTTCTTCTTAGTTTTGCTTCGGTTGTCTTTTGTTTCCTCTTAGTTTTGTTCCGTCTGTCTTTTTTATTCTTAGTTTGTCTTTTTGCTTCTTCTGTTTTATGCTTCTTCTGTCTTTTGCTTCTTCTGTCTTTTGTTTCTTCTGCCTTTTGCTTCTTCTGTCTTTCTCTTCTTCTGCCTTTTCGCTTTTTCTATGTTTTGCTTCTTCTGTCTTTTGTTTCTTCTGTCTTTCGCTTCTTCTGTGTTTTGCTAACGCATCTTCTTCTGTGTTTTGCTGACACTTCTTCTTCTATGTTTTGCTCCCTTTGTTTTTCGTTTCTTTTGTGTTTTGCTATCTTCTGCCTTTCGCTTTTTCTGTCTTTCGTTTCGTTTGTGTTTTGCTATCTTCTGTCTTTTGTTTCTTCTATACCTATCTTATGTTCCATTTTCAACCCTTCTAACGATAGAATCTGTCTTTAAGATCTTCACGAAAGTTGTAGATCTTGAAGTTTTCTTTCTAACCATATAAAGAACATCTTAATTTGATATCAATAGGGAAAGTTATAGCAATTTCTCACTTATTCTATCTTTTTCTATTTTTCTGCTTTTTCCTTTGGCTTAGTCTAATCCTATTGTCTAGTCCGTTCTGACCCTTCAGATGATAAAATCTGACCTCAAGATCTTCTTCAAAGTTGTAGCTTTCAAATTTATCTTTGAAATCACCCTAAGATGATCTTAATCCAACATCTCTAGTAAGAATTATGCCATTTTTCCCAAGACAAGCTTGATATGAGTAAGGACCAAATCTTGTTTGCTTCGTTTTGCCATAATTTGTTTGTCCAACCTCCAAATGAAGTGATTCTTAAACCCTTAGATTCCTAACACTTTTCTTTTTACATTTCATGAAAGGTTATAGATTTTGGTATTGATGTGAAAAAGATGTATTAAATCAAGTAAGGGTATTGATTGGAAGAGTAAGAATTAGATATGTTACTCAACATGCTTCAGTGTTTTGATAATTTCTAGATCGGTAGAGCTCCGAATGAGATGATTCTGGTTTCAAAATAAACTAGAGGCAAGAGCTACAAATGATATGAAGAAATTGAAATCAAATTATGTTTCTAAGATGTTTAAAATTCGAATAGAAGTTGTGTATAGTATATTGATTTGGACAAGAGCAGTCTAAAAATATTGAAGTGTATTTTCGAATCACTAAACCAGATGGTTTGATTTTGGAGTTGTTGGGAACTTAAGACAAGGAAGAGCACTTTTCTAGAAGAAAGGGTTATGTCAGAATATTCAATGGTGCTTTTGGCAAGAAACTTAAGTATAAAAGACATAAGGCTTAAATGGAAGGGCAAATAGGACAATTCTCAATCATTAAGGGCATAATTGGAAGAAGAAGTGTTGTCTTGCTTATAAATGAAGAAGAAAAACATGTATGGAAGGGAAGTAGAAGAGAATAATGAAATGAGAAAGAAAGAGAAAGAGAGAATGTCATGAAAAAAGAGAGAGAAATACAAAGAGAAGAAGAGAATGAGAGAAAGAAGAGAAAAGAAGCTAGGATTTCAATTTCCTTAACCTATAAGAGAGATTTTGAGGTTTTTCAATAAGACAAAAAGGTAGAGGAAGAGAAGAGTTTCCATTTGAGTCAAGGATTTCTTCATTTGGTGAAGAACCAAAGGGATCGAAGAGACCTATTTCAGTTAGATCAACTCATGGAGCACAAATTAAAGATACACCAGGAAAGAGCCTTAGAGACCTCAAGTTGTTTGCAAAGAGAAGAGACATTCTGAACAAGTCTATAAGCAAGGAAATCCATGTGGGTACATGTTTATAATAGAGTAAATAAGTCACTACTGTTTTCTTAAATCAAAGAAGTTTTTTTATTTTCATTTGCATCAAAAGTGCATTATTGCTCATGAATGATTGTAAAATCTGCTATATGTTTGTTACATGGTTTGAGTGATATCTTTTGAAAAAGATGCATGTTTATGAAATTATGTTTTCAAAAATAGTTTTCAAGATGTACGTCGGAAAAGCGAGTTTTTATGAGAATGTGCCATATGGGCAAAATGTTTTCAGTTCATGAATTACAAGTTACGTGGATTTGTGGTGGTCCCCTAAGTTAAGTCACGTTCACGTTGATGACTTTAAAGGCTTCTCCCGCCTACCTGCTAGTGGTATGGAGCTCCTTTATAGACTCTCATAAGTTCACGACTACGCAAGACCATTACGTGGGATTGCGTAGTGCGTTCTGTTCACGGCCACACAGGACCCTTATGAGAAATGTGTCTTACGTTCTATTTTGGATCCACCCAAACCATTTTGATGTGCTTATGTGTTTATAATTTGCGAATAAGTTGAAAAATGCATAAATTGTGTTGTTTGTGTTTTCGATTACTTCACAAGACAAGAATTTTGAGAAACATGTATTTTACAGACTCAATGGAAGTTTTTATGGCACGTAAAATGGTTTCAAAGCTTTTTGCTTATCTCTTTATTATAAACTATTATCCACGAGCTTTTAAGCTCACCCCCTTCCTGTCCCCACCTCCAGGTGATGAGCAAGAGATGACGTGAAAGAGAGTCAAGGTATCACTCCCAATTTGCTTATATTGTATTTGAGTTAGTTTTAGGAAACACAAGACTTTAGTCACTTTTCAAGAATTTGTAGTTCATGTAATTTTTGTATTTTGAGATTTTAGATTATGTTGTAATGTGACTTAAAAGGCCATTATAGCTTGTTAAAACCCTTTGTTTCGAGGACATTGAAATATGAATGATGAAAATTAGTTATATGTAATGTATTAAAGAGTATGATGAAGTAAAGATATGAGAGTCTTATGGTATTTTCGCAAGAGTTGGGTTCCGGTAACGACGCCCAACAAAAATGTTGTAGCTGGAATGATGTACACAAACGTACAAACAAAAACGAAAACACAATCGTTGGGCCAGAGCTAAAAAAGCACAATGGAAAAAAGAATAAAAAGGGTAGACAACGAAGAAGGGTTTTTATGTGTGTAGCGTGTGTTTTTAACAAAGTAATGAAGGATAGTAGCGAGGGTTGTCTTTAGACAGAGGGACATTCCGTAGGGGCGTGAGCATTTTATTGGGAGCTCTTGGATTTAATGAAGAAAAGGAGGTAAGCTCTTCATATGAGAAAACCCATGTAGGGGTAACTTCTCGATGCCAATTTAGAGGTGATTTCAACGCCAACGACCCAGTTAAGCATTCCTTTCATACTTTTGTTGTTTATTTCTCTCTTATTGAATTGATTGTGTTATCCTAGATATATGAATTTCAAATATAACAATTATGAATTATGTATGAATGTTCGAATTATCGTATAATTCAGTTGTTTGTATAAACCCATAGCTAGAATTTTGATATAATTCATAATTGTTATATTAATGTTCGTATTATAGTTTAATTGCTTGTATAAACCTATAGCTAGAATTTTGATATAATTTATAATTGTTATATTTGAAATTTATTTGTATCAACTAATCGTTCGTAAACATTAAGGATAACATACCTTATGTTAAATGACGCATCGTATGTGGTTGTTGCCTTGATTAATCGATTTTACTAACTCGTAATGTTACTATCCAATCTAATTTAGAGATCATATCCTAGGTTAATCAGTAGTTAGGTTTAATTAATGATCATATCTTGATTAAACACTATTTAAGGGAAAACTCGAGTTAATTATTAGCCCATGATTAATAGTTTTTAGGAAAAGTTTGAGAAAAAGAAATTATTGAAATATGTTTAATTAAGGTGTAGGTCGAGATTGAACCAAAGAATTGAGTCTTTACCAAATTCCTCATTTTTATCATTTTTTACATGTTTTCTTTAAATTGCTTTTGTCAATTAGTATAACTTTATTTTATTTTTTTATTTTTAAAACAAAAACTCTCTAAACTTAAATATCAATTATTTTTATTTCAATAACTTTACACAGAAAAAATTGATTTGGGCTGCCGGGAGAGAGGGGGAAGCAATCCTTATTTATTAGAAGCCTTGTCATATGGTTTACACAGATGCTAATATGTTAATCAACAATTTTGTCTGTTAATTATCTTAATTATCTTATTTTCCTGCGATTCAAATGCTTGTTCAAGATGGTGACGGAGAGAGCCACCCAACCGTAGCTATCACCATCACAGTTACATAATTCATTTCTTTAACAAAAACAATTGAAGGATGATGGAAGGAGGGCAACTTACGAATGTAACTCATGTCCTGTGTTATAAATTATTATGATATTTAATAATTTATATCAGTTACTTCTTCTTAAGAAAAACAAAAAATAAACCTCCACCTCACACTGTTAAGTCTTAAATCAGACCGTTCACCGACTAACTAGGTCTGGTGGTCCGAACTCAAAAAGTGGTGGTGCGAAGTCAGAAGAGAGAAGATGAACATAAAAAGGTTTTCTTAAAGGAGACACGGGGAGAAAGGGGTAAAACTGGCAGTTGAGAAGTTGTCGTGACTTTTGTCATTTGCATTATTATTATTGCTTTCAAGTTTTAAAATATTTGTATTCTTGTGTCACATAACAATGAAAGGCCAACGTAGGTACACAGGCTGCCCATTCTCTTCTCTCCCTGGTTTTGATTTTCATTTGGATTGAGAAAGAGAAAAAGGCGACAAATCCAGTTCCTTGTTCATTTAATGACAACATCTGGGTTTCTCCATTATGTTCCCTGACCTCAACTTTCTTGCTCCGATAAATGGGGTCAGTTGTTTTCTCTTGTTTGTAGCACCCCAACAAGCTTCTTAAATTGTTGACGAAAAAGGCTAGCTGTTTTAGTGTTGAAGCTTGTTGGATTCTAATGGGTTTCACCAGACCTCAAAAGTCCAACAACGGAGTCTCCACCAGATGGGTTTCTCTTTTCTGCATTGCCAGCTTTTTCTTGGGTGTTCTTGTTGTAAACAGGTTTTTGCTCTTTGCCTTTCTGGTTTCGTTAAACCGCTTCGGGATCTTGTCGATGAAGTTATAAGCTTTCAGATTTGCTTCATTTAAAGAAAATTAGTTAACTTTGGCTGCCAGTTCTGTATTCTTCGTGTGCTCCTTTTGCTGTCTATGAAGGATGGTGTTTTCGTATGATCCGTTACGAAATCATGTGCAACATATAAACTTTTCTTATAGATTTATACCTTTTCCAACCTAATTTAGGCATGTCCGTAGTTTCTACGTACTTTTGTGCCTGTAATTACTAAATAAGTTGTGGATGGGATGAAGTAAAGACTTCATTTACACAGATTAATGAATTGAGACCTTGGATTCTTAACATAAGGACTTAATCTTACTAGATTTGGACGGTCGATTCTCCCATTCTGATCTTATGCCCACTCAGAAATGAAGCAAGTCCCTGTGTATGCTTCTCTTGGACAAATGTGCTGTGTAGTGCTAACTTTACACTTCGCTTGACAATTTAGGAGCTTTACTGTAGAAGGAGTTGCGTAACCATGAGTCATTGTGCTTACTATGAACTTAGGGTGATCAATGGTTTAATGTGTGATTTATTAATAGATTAGTGCCAGAACATATGATAACAGAATATTGGAATTCTCAGTGGCTTGATTAGACGTAGGCATCTATCATCTTGGTTCCAAGCTCCTTGAATCTCTTATCATAATATCACTTTCTAAAATTTTCCCCAGATAGAGAACACAACTGTGGGAAATAAGCCTTCATATGCATGGCTTGAGAAAATCTATTTGGATATATTTTAATCTCTTCATTGGCCAGCTTGACATTTTAGTGATTTCTACCTATTACAACAGATTATGAGTGTGAAGTTATAGGCTTTTTATTTCATGGTGATACTGCAATTGACCTTCTTTAATACTCTCATTTTTCATGTATTAAATATCCCGTTCAGCTCCTTAAACTCTTTATCGCGAATGAATGATGGGTTGTCTTTTCTACTCAAGTGATAGTGAAGACAATCTATTTTAATTCATCGTGAATAGTGGATTCCATTATTTCCTATAGCTGATGATGGATGATCCCACAGTCCAAGTTATTATTATGATCCTTTTTTGGAAATTTTGTTATTATGATCATTGCTTTTTATATACAGTGACGAACTTAATTAAGAAGAAGTATCCATCTTAATTAAGAAGTATCCATCTAATCCTATAATATAGTTATTGAAGCCAAATGTTGGCTATGTGAGCAAGGAGCAATATCCACAGGCTAAGATTATCATCATTTATTTGCAAAATTTAATATAAGAAATTAGTCTCAGGGATGAAACTGGCAAAGCATTTCTGCCATCAAGCAGTCCGCATAGATCGCCAGTCATTATTGCTAGTTCTTCCTCAACACTGGTTTTGTGCTGACATTGGAGTCATAGATCTTGTGTCTCTTATTCCTTGTTGATCAAGATGCCTTACAAGTAACATTTAATAGGGCCACATCCTCAAGTCCATAATTGCTTCCAACTAAGTGCATTCCGCTTGGAAATCATCTATGTTCTGATCCCATTTTATTGTAGTATGGTCTTTGGATTTCTTCAATGCCCTTCGTTCCCATATCTTCCCATATGTGTTTAGAACTCCACCTTATGTGGCCCCATTGCTTTTCTTAAATGCCCTGCTTTGGAAGTTACTGATTTTGCAGCTTATATGTGAATAACAGGTTGTTGGCTATACCTATCCCTGGTGAAGTGGATGATGAGACGGCTTCTTTGAATAAACAAGTAAAAAGAGTTCATCCCATAGTTAATTGTGACAAGGCAAGTGGCAGTAACTAGAATAAATTTGTTTTCATGTTGATTGCCTGAAGTAACACTTTCAGATAATATTGACGCGGTTGTGCAGGAGAGTTCAGTGGGGACAGGAGACATTCTATCTCAAGTTTCGCAGACTCATGATGTGATAATGTAAGGTTCTATGGCTGCTTGTTTCATGATTTATACATATTGAATCATATCATGGGATTTATAGATTTGCATTGAGGAACTGCTGAGTAAGTTCCAACTATATCTATCGACACAATTACTGTTTTTTCTTTTAGTTTTCTGTCCAAGATTATTTGATATATCATATAATACATTCATAATGATAACTACAGGACACTTGACAAAACAATCTCATCATTGGAGGTGCAGCTAGCTTCTGCAAGAGCTGCCAAAGCTGACAATGTGGAAGGATCTCCTATGTTTACCAAATATGGAACTGAGCACGTGGAGAGACAGAAGGTTTTCTTTGTTATGGGAATAATAACTGCATTCAGCAGCAGGAAGCGAAGGGATTCAATTAGAGAGACCTGGTTGCCAAAAGGTAAAATCTTTTTATTTTAATGGTTCTTTTAGATAGATAACTGGTGTCGCTTAGAAGCAGAAAGTTGTTTATGCTTTTTGGTTATTGTTCACTTTAGGGGACGAGCTGAAGAAGTTAGAAACTGAGAAGGGCATCATAATACGGTTTGTTATAGGACATAGGTAGGTTTGGTCCAATTGCTAGTGTTTTCCACAATAGCCTTTTAGCAAAGACAATAGATTCAAGCAATAAATATGATTCAATTTCATGTGTTGCAGTGCATCTCCAGGTGGGGTTTTGGACCGTTCTATCAATGCAGAAGAAGAGCAACACAAGGATTTCATTCGACTGGTACAGTCTGTTTAAACTTTGATGCTTCTGTTGTTTCTGTTTAAATGTGAAAAGACCCATGACACATTTTTTTTATTAAGCTACCACCATTACAGGTATATATTCATATATGGCTTCACCAAGCAAATGCTGCTAACTTAGTTTCCTCTAACTTCCACTGGTTTCCTTCATCTTGCTTTTGGGATGGAAATTTTTGCTTACCTCTTCTGGTGCTCTACCAGAGGTGTCATTGAGTTTCTAAAGTATATTACTGAACACTCCTTTTAATAAAAGGATATGGTACTTCAAGCCTTTGGAGTTTTGGGAGTAAAATAAAGTTTTTATTGGAACTCTATTACCAGCTTTCCAGAGTGACTTTCACTCATTTTCATTGACTTGCTCAAAGCTTATGGAGAGTTGTCCATGTTGCAGAATCATATAGAAGGGTACCACGAATTGTCATCAAAAACACAAATCTATTTTTCAATGGCTGTTGCTAAGTGGGATGCTGACTTCTACATTAAAGTTGATGACGATGTGCACATAAATCTTGGTTAGTATCTTAGTATTACTCTTTCATTGAAGAAAGAAATGGAAATGTTATTCTAATACTAAAATGACATGAATATTTATAGGTATGGTTGGGTCCACATTGGCTCGCCATCGGTCCAAGCCTCGTGTTTATATTGGTTGTATGAAGTCTGGACCTGTCCTAGCACGGAAGTAAGAGTCAATTCTCCAGACAGAGAGAAAACCTTTCATTGTAGTTAGTTCTAATTGTTTATTCCTTGGTTCTGCCTTCTGTATGCAGAGGTGTTAAGTATCACGAACCAGAGTATTGGAAATTTGGTGAAGAGGGAAATAAGTATTTTAGGCATGCAACAGGGCAAATATATGCAATCTCTAAAGATTTGGCCACATATATTTCAGTAAATCGGTAAGTCCCCAAAGTTAATTGCCATTCTTTTTGGAGTGCATGGTTACATTGTTAAATCATTGATGTTTTCATGCCAGGCACATACTTCATAGATATGCGAATGAAGATGTCTCCTTGGGATCTTGGTTCATTGGCCTTGATGTTGAGCACATTGATGATAGAAGCCTTTGCTGTGGAACTCCACCAGGTAAGATACTTATTAGCATCTTTTTTCCTCGAGTTTGTCTTAACTTCGCATTATTGGCAGTGTCTGTGAAATATTTTGAACTTTTTAATGATAAAACTGGAAAGTTCATGCTTATAATCAGGTTGAAGTTAACAATATTAGTTCTTCAGGCATCTATGAGATTGATAGATCCATCAGCTTGACATTCTATTTCATAATATTCCTGAAGAGAAGCCTCTTTTCATGTTTCCTTTTAGTGTTTAGATGCTTGAGAGCATCAGATGACCTCTACTATCTTGTCAAGAGCATGAAGGAAATGTTTGCATTGATCGGGAACTGTAGATCTTGCCGGAGAAAGTTGCTGTTGCTAATAGTACTTGGATTTTTTTTTTTCCTTTTTACAGATTGTGAGTGGAAGGCACAAGCTGGTAATCCTTGTGCAGCATCATTCGACTGGAGTTGCAGTGGTATTTGCAAGTCAGTTGAAAGAATGGAGGAGGTGCACCAACGGTGTGGGGAAGGTGACGGAGCAATCTGGCACACCAGTTTTTGAAAAGATAATTACCCTCTCTCACACTTAACTCTCACTCTGATGGGTTGTATTATAGCTGCGCATGCATGATCAAAAACTCTTGGTTTTAGACAAGCACCAACTGCCCGATTTTTGCTCAATCTTGCCTCGGGCAGTTGGTCCATTATTTTAATTTTTCTGCACATACAGGTTGTGAACTCCGAAAATGAAAATGGTCAAATTGCATCAACTTCAACCACGTTCGCAATTTTTTTATCAGATTCTGTTATGAACACACGGAAAACCTTAGTTGTTATGATTTTAGTTCAGCTTTTATGGAACCCAAATGGGAAAATTACAGAGAAAAAGGTATATTTTCTCAAGTTCCTACAAGGTATATTTTCTCAAGTTCCTACATCTTGCAATCTCCGGACACAACTTCCCAAGTTGCTTCTTAACCCCACCAATTGGCACATAAAATAAGTGGGAAGTCAACGCTTTTCAACTTCACAAACTTGTGTTCATTGTTAGTGGGAAAGCTGCACTTGCAGTCCGAGTCTCGGCAAAGGACAGAAACCAACGTTTAAAAGATATTTCTTTATTGAAGAGTATCACTCTGGCTCCAGGTTCTTTATTTGTAATGGTTCAGAGAGCATGCTTGATGCTGTCTTTAGTACTCAACTTGTTCTTGATAGTAAGTTAGAAGATGAAACAGGCTAAAGTTATTAGAGAACCAAACTAGCTTGTGTCAAGTACTTCTTGTTAATGGTGTGAAAAAAGAGCTCAAAGAAAGAGTGGTTATTAAAATTTTGAAGTATTTAAACATAAGTACTAACTAGGCATTAAGAATCCCAAAACATTTTGATAAGATTATTATGGTAAGTTTTACATTAAAGTTTTGTAATTATCTATAGGAATAAGCTAACTGTTATACTCTTTCATGTGAATTTTGAAAAGTTTTTGTCCAGAGATGATTGTAACATGAAGTTCAGTAGGAGTATAGTTATATTCTTTCATGTGAATTTTGAAAAGTTTTTGTCCAGAGATGATTGTGACATGAAGTTCAGAAGGAGCATAGTTACTCTCTTCAGTGGGAGTATGTAAATGACATAATGTTCATACGGAATAACATTTCATATTTTCAATTATGGAAGATATGATAGTCCAAGAACAACTTTGTATTAGATATGAAGATTGTAATAACTTAAATTCTAATAATAAAAATCTATATACATATAAAAGTTTCTTACCTATTTGAGATAACTATATTTATGAAATATTAAAGATATAGATTGTTTTATATATGATTTGATATTTGAGATCAAAAGTTATATACATTTTAACTTTGGTTTGATGAGAACATAAGCAACTCCTAGCTGAGGTATATTTTATTTGAAATAATATTATTTTTGAGTTAGAAAGGCTCCGATATAGCATCAAGTGCTAATCATGCCATATGCAATTTTCATTTAATGGAAATTATTATTTGCATCAAGAAGTTTTTCAATGAATTTGGTACAATTCCTTGCATTATTCAAATAATAACGTATTGTAGAACCTTAAAGTCATTAAGTATGAGAAAGGAGCTAACTTCTCATCATGAATCTAAGAATGTATTTAGGGAAATAGTTTTAATTACGGTGATAATTGAGATGAAAGTTGTAAAGTTTAAACAAGTTCTCACTAAAAAGAATATTGTCAAATTCTCACATAAAGTCGTTCATAGTTATTACTTTATTAATTCTAAGCACCAATAGGGCGAGAAGAGTAGTATGCGTTAAAACAAACATGTACTGATTTAAACAAACATGTAAGTACTTATTAGAAAATAAGTTTACTAAACTAACTTGATATGAGATTTTAAAAAAAACATCACTTGCATGTCTAATATCTCCAAATTATCCCATATAAGGATCGGTAAATTTTGTATTACTTTAAACCTAACTTAGCTAAGGGTAGGTCAACTGATGACTATTGAATATAATATAAATTATATGGAAATAATTAAGTGATCAATAAAGGCTTTTTTGTCTTAAAGTAATTAAGGATAATATTTTATTGTTCACCAAGATATTGCCTCTTGAAATTGTTCACTAATTTTTTCTTGGCGATATAATTCCTTGATTAAAGTAAAGACTTCATTGGAGAATTTGCACCTGAAAAATAAATGCTCCATGGATTCTGCTTCCTCTTTCAATAAGAGGCAAATATTGGTAATACTTAAGAATTACAGTCTATTAAGTTGGGATTGTAGGGTGGTAAAAATTGTACTGTAATTGTACTGTAAAAATTGTACTTAAGAATTACAGTCTATTAAGTTTGGCTGTCAACTGTATATGGAAATATAGTTTGGGTAATAGAAACTTATCCCAGATAATTTTGCTCCAAACTTGATAATCCCTTCTTGTCCTTGATAATTTCTTATAGAAATGAATGGTATATTGTCCTCAGCCTATTCAAGTTGGGATTGTAGGGTGGTAAAAATTGTACTGTAACTTTAGGTAGTTCTCTTCACTTGTTAACCCACATTTGGCCGGGACGTATTCTTCTGCCCCAAAATATCCTGAATTTTGTTCCTTTTACATTCAAGTCATCCATAAGGCCATCTGGCCTCCCACCTTAGTATTGATTGGGATTAAGTTAATAAAGGGGATGTATTGTTGAATTCTAAAGAGGGAACCTACCTAGCTCCAAATGTTATAAAATATTAAAGATGCTCTGCCATTTCCTATAATCATCAAAACTTTTTCCTTAATTCAGAATTGCAAGTTTCTCTAGACCAGTAATATAACACAAATAAAAGAGGAAGAATTAGACATATTTCTTCCATCAACTCAATTTAAATAGGGTTTAACAAATATAAAACCAGAAAAATTACGAAGATAACAAACGTGATCGTCAGGAGAAGCAGGCAGGACAATTGATGATTAGACACATGATGAAATCCTGATTCACACACACCAATCTCTAAACCAAAACCCTTCCTGCTACTAACAATTGAAAACCAGCTCAGGTTTTAATACACTGTATTAATTCTCTCCTCATAACATACCCTCCTTCCGTCCCCCCTCCCCTTGGAGTTGGAATCTTTAATTTCCTGTTCCTCCGCTCCCCTCGAGATACTGATTGAGTTTTTTATTTCAGTGACAAGTGTACACCAGCTACCAGCTGTTACAGCGGAAGTAGACTGTTTAATTGCAGCATATATACTAGGAAGAAAATCAGTGTGCGAACAGCCTAACTCAACTCGCTGAAGTGTGCAATCCGGGTCTTTATATACTCCACGAGCCTCTTATTATCATTCAGGAGCTCCTCCGCTTCAATGAGCAGGGTGCTCTGTACTCACGTGCTTTAATTTAATATTGTAATCCTTTTGTGTAATTTAAAAAAAAAAAACCAAGCAGGCATAAAGAAGAGGAAAGGACCAAAATCATGTGGGCCTTCAGTGACAACGCTTATATCTGAAATCCTTATCATTCAAACAAATTGGACTTTAACTTGTCTTTGTTTCTCTTTCTGTTGCTGCTTCTTCCGCAGGCTGCAGCTGCAACACGAACCATACCCCCATCACATCTTTCATCTTTTATTCAGCTTTCCTCTATTAATCTCTCCTACATTTCACCAGTAGTATTTTTATTTTTATTTTGCTTCTTTTGGCTTCTACTCTTTTCTCTCTTGGAATCCTCGACTGGTTCTGTGCCTTAACGCCTTATCGTTTCGATTACGTCGAGGATTTTTCTTGTGTTTTTGTCTATTTGGTCGTACTGGGGAATAGACTTCTCCTCTGTTTTGGCTTCAAATGGCTTTATGGTCCGTGCCATTGGAGATTTTGCGGAGACCCACAATTGGGAGCGTGTTTGGTGAAGTTTTGATATTTATGACTCCTTTTATGGGCCTATTTGGGCAAACACAGGATATACTCTTTGGTCTCTGACAACTGTCAATTAACAGTAGTGACACCCACTTTTTCCTTGGTTCCAAGCATTAATTTTCTCAAATTCTTGTTACCCAGTTCTGTGTCTTGGATTGCTGATGATGGCGTTCAAGATGACCCTTTTCCCCTGCTACCTAGCACCAACACTAATTGCAGGTTTGTGGGATTATTTATTTATTTATTCTATTTTCACCTCTTGGTTAAGGTTATCCTTCTAACGTATTTTGAATGTGACGATTCAATGATGGAAAATATCATGAGAATGCGTTAAATTTTCATGGACAGTTGGAACTTTCAAATTGAGAATTTGAGGTTTTTGTCTTTGATTGTCATTGCTGAATTTGCAGTTCATCGCAACTTGAAAGGGAAAAGTCTCGTCTTTTGGCAACGCAAGATTTAGAGACGTTGTATAAGCTTGTGAAAGTCAAAGTTGGGGGTCCTGCCTGGAGTCAGATGATGGATCGTTCTACCCAAACTATGGGCTACCGAGCTTGGCGGAGAGATCCTGAGGTCAGATCCTTGCGTTCGTTTAACGTATTAGAGCTTGCAAATAAACATGGGGAAAGGAACCTTTCTTGTTTAGTTCTTGTTCTCTAGTTCCTACTTTTGCTAATTTATTAGGAATTTGGAATCCATGTTATTGAATTGGATTGTGTTTCAATGGTTTTTGCTAGAATGGGCCTCCACAATATCGCAGCAGAACTATATTTGAGGATGCCACTCCTGAATTGGTCAGGGACTTCTTTTGGGATGATGAATTTCGGATGAAATGGGATGACATGCTTATACATGCTGCAACTTTGGAGGAGTGCCCTACCACGGGAACCATGGTTGTGCAGTGGGTGCGCAAGGTGAGAAGAGCATATCTTGTATCTCGTTGCATGCAATGTTTTATTTGGCCACTGATTAATGGTTTCTGCCGCCAGTTTCCCTTCTTCTGTAGTGACCGAGAATATATCATAGGGCGTCGCATCTGGGAATCAGGTCGAATTTACTACTGTGTTACAAAGGTATGCACGTAACCTTAATCTTTTCCTTTTTCCAAAAATCTGATAACTTTTTCCTCTTGTTTGTGGTCTGTATATACTGAATAGGAAGTTAGCAACTATTAAGGCTTATGCTCTAGTTATAAGTAGCCATTCCGACAGCGACATGACTTACTTTATGTGCATTCTTTGAGCAATAAGAGTGGTACTTTGTTGGACATGTTTAGCACTTTTTAGGACAGGGCAATCTACCTAAGCATACTCATGCAGTATGAACCACTTTAATAGTTTAAAATCTTGATTTTGTCACTTCTATTTCAATCACCACGAGCACTGCTCTTGTATCCGCTTGCCCAGTACAACAGCAACTTATTCTGGTGGCTGCAACAGGTGTTCTGATTGCTCATTCATTGCACTGTTGATAGGCAAGTCACTAGGTGTTACTTTGTAAATTTTAATCAGAAAACCTTAAAACATATTCTTAATTCCCTACATTTTGTAAGCCTTGTAGCACCAGCTAACTGGATGCTGTTACCAATTTTAACTGGTTTTGCTAATCCTCAACTTAAAAGCTCCAAGTCATTCTAGTTGTTCCCAGCTATCCGTAGTAGGGTATTATAATTTTTGGATCTTCCTTGGTCCTGTGCCAAGACACAAACTTGATGATGGTTTGATTTGTACTATTTTAGCTGGTTGCGTTAATGCTACTTTCCCAGCTATCTGTGGTGGGAGATGTGTTTTAATTGGTTTTTATAAGTTTATTTTGAATACCCTTTATTGGGATGTATAAAATCTGGCAAATTTGTGAATAGAATATTAAAATCTCTTGGCATGTTATGATTTTTCAGGGAGTTACTTGCTCCTCTGTGCCAAGACGCAACAAACCAAGGAGGGTTGATTTATACTATTCTAGCTGGTGCATCCGTGCTGGTAGGTCATTTCTTTATGGACATAATCCCTTTAAATAATAGATTTTCTCTTTCTCGATACAGTTTCAGAATATTGCCAAAGCAAATACGTCACTTGTGTATTCTTCTGTGCACCAATTGAATCAAAAAGAGGGGATGGTCAGCTGACTGCATGTGAGGTTTTGTTGTTTCATCATGAGGACATGGGTATTCCTTGGGAGATTGCAAAGCTTGGAGTGCGACAAGGTATGTGGGGAGCTGTCAAGAAGATTGAGCCTGGTTTACGTGCTTATCAGAAGCAGAGAGCAAGCGGGGCTGTACTTTCACGATGTGCTTTCATGGCTCAGGTTAACACCAAAGTAAATGCAGATTACCTCAGAGCATTGGAGAGCAATTATGGTGGTTCATTAGAGGTTGAAGCCAATGATTCATCCGAGAAACCTATAGGTAGAAACATACCAAAGCTTCTTGTAGTTAGCAGTGCCATTCTTCTTGCTTGTACCCTTGATCGTGGACTCTTGACTAAGGCAGTTCTATTTGGAGTAGCGAGGAGATTTGCGAAAGTAGGTAGGAGGTTGTGATTCATAGTAATAACCTGCGATTTTAGTGATGTGCGGCAAACATGTAGAGCTGCTGCAGGTGACATAAAGTCCACTAAAGTGAGTCTCCAAAGATTCCCCGTTTATCTTTTTAAAAGACCTATGAGCTTATATTCATTCCCGTCGTATTCTAGTTATCAAGCAGCTTCTGAGCAGAAAATTAGAAACTTCAAACGGATGTATTCAATAAATTCAAAGTGCCCACCAAAGAATTTGAAGCTGCAGAAATAGATGTATCATTCAAGTTCTTCCTTACCAATAACTGCCCCAGTTGTAAGAATCATGAATTTCTTGTGTGATGATTGAAAAATTAGTTCAACATGTTGCTAATGGCACATTTGTTCTTGCTTGGATCCGCAGTATAAGGGTAGATTATCAGTCCTAGATGAAAATCTTTTCCTGGCGTTGAAGGTTGTAAAAGTTTGGTACAAAATGGGCTCCAGTTAAACGAGAATAAGACAAACAAGCTTTTACTTTTCAATAGAATACTACACTGGTGTTTTAAGTAAGAGAAGAATCAAGGGTACTCGGAGAGTCAAAATGAGATCCTCCTAAGATATCTCGTGGATAAAAAAAATAACTTGTTATAGTTTGTTTTTTTTTTTTTTTGACCAATTAAGGGTTTGAACGCGCCAAACGAGTTCAGACATCTTGCCAGTTTTTCTTTTTGTTTTCTTTTTCCTGCTTTGAACAACAAACCGAGTCTTACATTCTCAGTGATTATTCTGATTACCATATTAAATATGCTGATGTATTTTTCAATTTGTGGAATGATTAAGCATGTTTCCATTAGGAACTGTTGTTACTTATGATATGATGATTTCTCTTGCAGGACTTCAGAAACGAATTTTAGAACTAACAAGGCTAAGTTGTACCACAAACCATGTCACCTTTCTTCAAATATATCTATTTAAGTTGAACTTCTCTTTCCTTTGTTGCCATAGGTTATAGTTCTTCTGAACAAAAAATATGTTGTTCTTTTCAACAAAAGATAATTCCTGCCATGGGCAAAATAATCTTATTTTCTACGTCTATGTGACATCATTACATTGTGCATTTTGGTAACAACTTAGGGTATATGGCAGAATCAGAAACTATTTGCTCTCTTCTAGGTTTGAGCAAAGAGTATCAAAAGAGCCTGCTTTTCCAAGATTTACATCTAACTCTTTGTCCACTACTCATAGCCCTTTTTGCTGTTCTACTTGTTGAGAAGCTCGTCTTTCATGGCTGTCTTCAAGGTAAACTTCTGTTTCCTTTGTTGCCATAGGCTATAGCTCTCTTGAACAAAAAATATGTCATTCTTTCCAACAAAAGATAATTCCTACCACGGGCAAAATAACCTTATTTTCTACGTCTGAGTGACATCATCACATTGTGCATTTTGGTAATAGCTTAGGGTACATGGCAAATTTAGAAACTATTTGCTCTCTTCTAGGATTGAGAAAAGAGCAGCAAAAGAGCTTGCTTTTCCAAGATTTACAGCTAACTCTTTGTCCACTACTCATTGCCCCTTTTGCTGTTCTACTTGTTGAGAAGCTTGTTTTTCATGGCTGTCTTTAAGGCGAACTTCTGTTTCCTTTGTTGCCATAGGCTATAGCTCTCCTGAACAAAAAATATGTTGTTCTTTCCATCAAAAGATAATTCTTGCCACGGGCAAAATAACCTTATTTTCTACGTCTAAGTGACATCATCACATTGTGCATTTTGGTAATAACTTAGGGTACATGGCAGATTCAAAAACTATTTGCTCTCTTCTAGGTTTGAACAAAGAGTAGCGAAAGAGCTCGCCTTTCCAAGATTTACAGCCAACTCTTTGCCCACTGCTCATCACCCTTTTTGTTGTTCTACTTGTTGAGAAGCTCATCTTTCATGGCTGTCTTGTTCCTATTTCTCTTACCCTTATTTTACTTGGCGAGGAGCTCGTTGCAATGAACCCCGATAAAGTAACACATAATTAATAAAGAAATAATTTTATTATCTTTACGGAAATATTTCTCTCTGATACGATTCCAAGTTAGAGATTATGCAAGGATGTTATATAGTCAAGATACTTGATCCTAGATATTCTAGGTAAGACAAACTCTTTCTTTCTTTAACATGTATCAATTTTCAAGGCCTGACTCTTGGGGATATGAACCAACTAACTATCCTCATATAACTCTAATATCTAACAAGATTTATAGTCTTAGATTTTCTGATATACAAGATCCTTATACATAGATAAGTATAGAGCATACTTATACATAGGCTATAGCGAAACAGGTGTGTTATGTCCCCTTTATAAGCTTACGACAAAATAAGACAGATTGGTTGGCGGTTTGCAAAGTTAAACCTAGAGGTGTTTTTGAATCACATGGAAAAGGAGAGCAGAGAATTAAAAGTGAAGCGTTTCAGAAAGATGTCACTTTTATAAATGCATCTGTCACGTATGACGATAATGAACCTTTGAACGATCCATCTAACGAATATGTCGATATTTCCTTTGGAGAGGATGACGAGGGTCAGAGATCTGAAGATAAGTCGGAGTTTGATTCTTATTTTTTTGAAGAAGATGATGATTGTAATTTACAATTAAGTTATGATAGCGATTAATTTGTGTTTGTAATTGAATATTTTAATCAGCAAATACATTATTTGCATTTAAGTATATTATGTAAAGTTTTTCATTCAAAATCTTATTCAAAGAATATCGACATGGTGACTAGTTCCGGATGGTAGTAATTCTTTCTGTTGGAAGGAATGTAGCAAAATTGTCCCAACCCAAGGAATAAACACTGCAGGAAATATCGCTGGTTCATACACTAAGAATCGTTTGCCTTCCATAGCCGATCTTCTACTTCAAGGTGTTTAGTATGATCTAGACAATGTTGCTTTCGTTATTATATACATCTCATTTCCTTTGTTGAAGAAATTATACAAATTCACATTTGATGGTCTATAGTACATGTTGCTTTAAGCTTCCTTTATTCTCAAAGAGGACATGTATGCCGATAGAGGTGAGAGCAATGTCACAACAGGCTATAAAGGATTAGGGAGATTGATTTTTGTGAAAAAGTCATCAATTTCTGAAGCCTTGTCTGCACAATCACGTATGCATTAATATCCCATTTTGGTTCGTTTAACGATTTACTAATATCATAGTTTCAAAAGTTCTTAACTGATTTTGTTTTAGGTTTGTTCTCCTTAGTAGTTCATCTGAAGAATTAGTGTTCCATGTTAAGAGCGGCGACTCATTCATTGTTTCCTCTACAAGTATAGTTATAGCGAAAACGCTATTACAAGAAAGTGTTCAAAATCCTACACCTGGTGGAAGAAGTTTCACTATTTCCCTTGATGTGTTTGAACATGCCAGGACCTTTCTCGGGAATCCAGATATCGGGGACTCATTTACCTTTACCGACTCCCATGTCACATGGAATCAAACAAAATAATTATATCATTGTTAGTTATCGATGCAATACATTATTAGGCTAACCTTTAAAGTTGATTTATTGTTGTATCTGTAAGAATTTGTTAAACAATGCATAATTATATGATTGTTAAAGCTGATTTGTTGTTGTTAAAAATCAGTTAACCTTCAACTCTATTGCCTTATTTCTTTCTTCATATATTTTGTAAAATATTGAATTCAAATTATTATATTTGTAGAGAATTCAATAAACATTGAATTTCAGGTAACAATATGGGCCCAAAGAGATAGCGTGAGGTTATGCGGCCGAGGTTTAGAGGCATGTTTGGAGCAACTAACTATGAAGCTGGATCGTCTTCATCTACAGCTCACACTGACTCACCTGCTCCCCCTCCAGGGCCGACAATTGTAGATGATGCATCACCTACTGCTCCTCATACTACACCATCCCCTTCCCCAACTCATATATCATCCAATATCTCTTTATCAGATGGAGGAGAGGTATGCAACCCTGGAGTTGTGGGACCTGATGGAAGAAAGTATGTAACAATTGTCAATGAACAGTAAGTGAAATCACATTAACCATTATTTGCTTTTGATTAAGTCTTTGGTTTATTAGTTTTTTTCCAGTATCAAATTACTTCTTATATTCGGTTGGTTCCATCTAGACCAAGTTTTAGAAATATGACTTTTACATTTAAGCAAAGAATTGATCCTAAGGGTTATGTATGGAAGAAAATATCTGAGACTACAAAGCAATTTTACTTTCAGGAGTTTAAGGTATAATATATATTTATTTTCTTTTTATCTTGATTTATTTACACTAATTAGATAAATATTATTACATTGTATATAGTAGTCTAATTTTTTTCTTCTTATTTAAAAAAGAATTTTTCTGGGATTTTTGTTTCGACGCTAGCATGTATAGAGTATGGGACAAGCGAGCTTGTACACGTTATCGTGACTTCATTTGTGCGATACACAAGGCTAGTGCACGATCATGTTATATTTCGGAGAAAATTTGGAGTCGTTGATAGGAGTATTGGGCATCACCTGAGGCAATGTTCATCTCAGGGCGTAACTCCGCCAACAGACGTGGAGGTCCGGGAGGAGAGAGTCTTCCTGTACATACGGTAGGATCAATAACCCACTACGAGCATGCACAATGACTTGTAAGTATCTCAACTTGACACTTATTTTGTAAATATTTTGCTTTGCTGTAATATAGATAATGATAATGGTATAAATGTCTAGTGTCATATATGGCTGTGTTGAGTTATTTTTTTTATTCAACAGGGGGTAAATATCATAAAAATAAAGGAAATTTTGCCGAAATTTTTATAAATTATAATTCACATCTAACAATTTAGGTTACACATGTAGGAAAAGTCATTGAGCATCAGGCCAACACCTATTTAGTTGTTTTTGCACACTCACACAAAGAACCATGATGGTGTGACATTCATCAACAACCAATGTAAAGAACTGAATGCATGTGAAATTAATGCATTATTATAATTTGTTAATAATAATCCCTTATTAATGTAAACATTGCTTCTTAATAGGATCAAATATAATAAACCATTCAGCAACAGTCTAAGGAGGAACAACGTGTAGATGACACTCAGACGTGTCTTGATGGTGTGGGAGGTAGGGATCGTCGTGGAAGGATATTCGGGCTAAGTTCATATACGAATACATGTTATTCGCAATCTTCTATGTCCAGTACAACATCGTCTGCTAGGCCAACGTACAACAATAAAGTCATTGAGCTTCGGGCCATAATGCAAACATTGATGGACCAGATAACTCACATGAAAGAGGAGCAGATGGCTAACGTGAATCAACAAATGGAGCAGATGACTAAGATGAGAGAGCAGATGGAGCAGATAGCTAAGATGCGAGAGTAGATAGAGCAGATGACTTAGCTGAGATAGGAGATGGAATAGTTGAAAGGGAAGCTTAGCAGCTCAGAGCACCCGCGATCACCACGATATTAGCTTTTCCTAGTCATTTGATTTCAATTACAAACATAAGTTATGTATACTTTAATGTTTTTATTATCAATTAAAATAATATTAACTTTATATCATTAATTAATTTTTCGAATTCAACAAATTATATAAATATACAAATTAATTTATTATGCATAGATAATTGATAACTATAAAAATTATGCATT
>JANIHY010000210.1:41637465-41647959 GCA_027479065.1 Erythroxylum brevipes
GCCACCCTCGCGAGTCACGGGCTCGGATATCACCATGGATATCGGGTTCGGGTCTCGTCGGGAGTGGGGTGCTACATTTTGCAATAGTATGAAATCCCTATGATTATGGGGTCTTTAAATTCATAGTTGTGACTGCTATGGAAATGCATGTGATGAATATATGTTGTGTGAACCACAGTTATGGTTATGTATAAATGTTGGGATCGGGTCCGCGATTTAGGAGCTCGACGCGGGCGCGACCCGAGGGGCCGCCTCGGGATTCAGGATCCGAGGCTCGGGCCCAACAGTTTTTCCCACATTAAAGTTCACTATGGTTGGTTCCAAAGGCCCTGACAATTTAGAATGTGGTTAGTTCATTGAGGCACTCACTAAGTTTGACATATGGTTATCCTCCCATGGTAGAAGTGCCTCAGGTGCAGGAGCAGTTGGAATGGCTTCCTTAGGATAACTACGATCTCGTCTATGCATTATGCTTTGTATTCGAGAAAGCGTAAATATGTAAAACTTTCGGTTTATGAAACCATATGCATGTAAATCACAAAGTTTTATTGACCATCTTATTTTTCAAACAATGTAAAAACATTAAACGAAAAGGAAGCAAGCTATTTTTAAAAGGGGGCTCTAACATCAACACTGATTGGCCCCTCTCCTAAAATGACTAGGTGGCCTACCTAGCACCCTATGGTGACCATCTAATTGATATTTGATTCAACTGGAAAGTTCTCATGAAGTTAAACCTATTTCACCTTTTATTGAAAAGTTTTATCTCAACATTCATAAAAATAAATAATGGAGTTTGTTTTAAAATCTTTTTAGAGTGAATCATTTTATTAAAAAATTTAGCAGCACAACGAATTCATTTTGACATCCCCAAAATTTTCAAAATCCATGTAAAAGTCTAAAACACTTTTATGATCGCACTAATTTCTTAACTACAAATTTTGAACTTCAAGTCTACTCACAAGCAACTTCAAACAGTTACATTAAATTATTTTAAAAAGGCAAAAACATGTTCACACATTTAATTTAAAAACATTCATATACATGAGTTCTTTACACAAATGTACATTCCAAAACATATTCAAAGATATGTAATAGTTCCCAAAGATATTTACAAGGCAAAAATGCCTATAATAGCACGTGACAAAGTTGACCACTTGTAAGGTGGAGTCCCTGCTATTGAAGTCCCTTAGTGTGCATCTGAGAGGTTTTATTTTGGAAACAGAAAGTAGACTGTGAGCTAAATGAACTCAATGAGCGTTAACTTTTCTATGCAAACCATATTTAACAATTTAAACCTTCCTAAAATAATTTCATTTCATTTCTCATGATACAATACCAATATAAAACATATATGTTTTTTGAAATCAAATTTCTCAAGTTACTTTGCAAGCAAATTATGGCGGCATCATTATTGTCATGAACTTTCTTACACGACAAACCCAACATTAACTTCTTTGTCATACGGTACCATTAGATATAAAGTCATAGAGTTGGTTCTACATCACTTACCAGCGATTGATTAACCATCGCTTACCCACACTAGGTTAACCGCTATATATTGGTAGTTATAAAGCTAGTTCTGCATCGCTTACCCGCAACAAGTTAACCACTAGTTACAAAGCTGGTTCTACACTGTTTACCCACATTAGGTTAATAGTTATACATTGGTAGTTATAGATTGTATCGCTTATTCGCAACTGGTTAACCACTAGTTATGGAGCTAGCTTTACATTACTTACATGCCCTACATTAACCGTTATACCCCGATATAATAACATGTATAAAACCTCTATCTCCTTGAAAGAGACATCTCCTGAACCACTAGACGATGAGGGTACATTTTCCTGACCATCAACATATTATGCTTATAGTATGAATAGTTTTTTGAGTTGAGTACCTCATTCAAAAATTATTTTTGATTCAATCCGTAGGAATCAATAAAAAAGGCAAATCCCTTATGATACACTATATCTGACTTAGTTATTGATAAAGTGAATAGATCTACTATTTTTTGAAATCTCTCTTTTGATTCAAAATTATGGTGTAACGTGTGCCCGCCCCCGTTCCGATCATGGAATAGATGAAATAAATCAAGGAGAATTCATGCTAGCTTCAAAGGATACGCTTCTTCTGTTTAAAAAATGGAAATATTATTTTATCCATTTATGTCAATATCAATTTTATGTGTGGTTTCAACAGGAAAAAATCAATATAAACTCATTATCCAAATACTCTTTAAACTTTTTGGGCATCTTGCTTTTCTATGTTCTATAGACTTGTATGTAACTATTGGGAGTCAAGATGTTCTACATAATGTAACTATTCCTCCAAAAAGTCTTCTTTTAGTTTAAAATAATCAATATGTAGAATCAGAACAAGTGATTGTTGAAATTCGTGCGAGTGCATAAACTTTAAATTTCAAAGAGAGGGTGCAAAAACATATTTACTCCAACTCAAAAGGAGAAATGTATTAGAGTACCAATATATACCATACACCTTAATTTACGTATAGTAATATTTATCTCTTACCAAAAACAAGTCATTTATAGATATTATTAGGGGGCTCATATATTATTACTAATCAAACCAAATTTTTTCTTTTCGTAGTAGGTGTGATCTATTGGATATAGATCCAAATTTTGGCTTTTTTTTGCTTTCTTAAAATGGCTGGAAATATCAAGATACTAGTCTACAGAGAAAAAATGTAAAACTAATGCCAACAGTTCATCGCGAAAGAAAGGATTCATTGAGCCAGGATTACTAACTAATATTAATAGAATAAAAATATAATAAATAGAAAAGAACTATCTTTTCTGTATATTTTCGCTAATTTCGTTGCTACCTCGTGCTTTATGTAATTGATCGGACAACTTCGGGAGAAAAAGAAGCATTTACCTATTACAGAGATGGCGAGATTTGATTTTTTTAAATTTCCTGTTTCAAGTCTTAGAAAAAAGACGCAATAGTCGGAATATAAAGATTTAAAATAACTCTATACTCGATAAAGGTAAAGCTTGAGATTTCTAATAATATCAAGTATCATTCCTATTTTGGCACTTCTAACTTTCGGAATTTTATCCCCGATTAACAAATAGCTAAATAAACTTTCTAGTTGTGAAGAGTATAGAACCAATTAACAAGTGACTTTAGGAATTCATGATTTGAATCCCTAATTTTCAAAAGTTGTGGTTTCACTGAGATTGGAAGCTAACTAGACTACTGCCATAATAGTGAATAAACATCTACCCATAAAGAAGAAAATCATATAAACATGCCAAAAAACCCCTAACAGAAATTAGTGATTTAGTCCATTTAAGAACGTGGATTACTTACTGGAAAATCAAATTTTGTTGGAAAAAGAAATCACCTTTTGCTTAGTTCAAAACTTTACCCAACAAAATATCAGCAACATTACGTGCAAAATTCGAAAATGTTTCATCTTTTCCTCATACAACACAGGGCCGTCCAAAATCAGGTCAGAACAATATGCCATTCGCTTTTAGAAAAGTAGGAACTCCTGTTTAACTGGTTACGTTGCTGCGCGATGTCCAAATCATACAATGAAACCAGCAAGTGAAAATTGGGGGCTGGTGATTACACAGCCTCATTTGTACCATCCAGCAAGGAAGTATCTTAGCAAAAAACAGAAGCAGCATCCAACAGCCTGTTGACAAGATGAAGATTAACCATTGATATAAGACACCCAATATAAAACATGTAAACCATTGTAATCTACAGACATTAGTAGTCTCTGATAATAGAAGGCTTATTTGAGTGAATATACAATCAGAAACTGATAATATTTGATATTTCTAAATCAGGACACAGCACTCATACAACGAGGCAAAAGAAAGGCTTATCCGGATAGTGACGGTAATTTTACTATGTTTCAGAAATCTTCCTTTATTGACAGAAAGTAAAAAGCCGTGTCTTCCTCCAGACAGCATAAAGACAAATCTGGATACAACAGGCAGTTCTGAACGGTAGACACGTCAAGTAATAATCAAAATACGAATATTGATAAGCCTAATTTAAGCTTTGATTCTTTGAGCAAATGTTGAAGTTTGCAAGTCCGAGGCTTGTGCAAGTACAAATTTCATGCATAGGCAGACAAATATTAAAACTTGCAGATTTAAAACTCATTCAAATACGGACTTCATGCATAGTATTCAATTACCAATTCCAAATCCAACACTGGTATTCAAATGCAGCACTATTAAGATTTCAAAAGTAAAATTGAATACAATATCAAAAGAAATAGCTTTAGAAAGAAGGATTAATTGGTGTTCATAATATTTATAGGTTGATATTTATAGGCTCTAAAGATTAATTAACAATTTGACATCAAATTGGTTAAGACAAATGAAACATAACAGTCGTTAGACACTATAAGTTTCTCCACAACATCAATGATCTTATCATATAAATAATCATATCATCTATAACAAGTCTTTGGCTCAATGGCACTTCCCTCAACAATTCATAGGTAGGCAAAGGTTTTCAGTCCCTTAACAACCAAAAGAAGTATTGAGTAGTGTCTCAAGTATTCTTATATTTTCCTGTAGTTCAACAGGTGTATGCACCTTTTTACTGTCCTAACACGGCACACTACTTCATGGTGGCAGTATGCTTAGCATCTACTAAGTGGACTTGGATATTCCAGAGCGAATTCCTCATATTGGTGACAGAATTGAAGCAAGCATTAAAATATAAGTTTTCAGCTTCAGTTTGGATTATGATAGACCACTATGTTATCCCTTCTTCCACTCGATACAGAAAAGGTTGAAAAGAAAACTAGAAGATGGAGAAAACATAGTATCACACAATAAAAGGAATAAGAAAAAAGAAATACCTGCACGAAAAGCAGATGGACACAAAGATATTTCTCTGATTTCCTGCCAAACATTCTCAAATAAACATTAACCAGTGTCCCATCATTGGTTCCAGTCAGTAATCCTGTCCGCGGATCAAACCTAAGAAAGCAGAGTAAAAGAAAACAATCGAAGAAATCATTCATATTAGTGTTTTGTACAAATTTGTCTTTTGAGACCTTGAAGCATTAGTTTAGAAAAAATAAGACAATTAAAAGAGATATATTCTACCTAGGCAATCGATGTCGCGGACAATGGATGACACCAAAAAGCTGAACAAGAAGTGATAAATATTTAGATGCTTTACTGGATAATCATAAATATCAGAACTAGAGAAGTATAAGAGTAACTGGATCAAACCTGGGGAACAGATAAGAGAAAATTTATTACTTGAGGTAAAAAGAAAATCAAGAGAGTTTCACTGTCAAAAAAGGAAGCTCCATGTTAGTCCTTTTGAAAGGTATGGGGAATGTAGAAAACTTGTAGAAAGATCATGGGAGATTTTAATATGAAAGAATGATATAACCAGGTCCCAAGATGCAATGACTTTTAGTAAAAATTACATGAATAGAATCAGCTAATAATCTAGGATATAACTCTTTAACATCATTAAACCACATGGATTCAACAAGAAAATGCCCATGTATTGTAATTATTAGAGTACATAAAATAAATTATATACACTTTCAAGTACAAGCCATAAATCTGATCCTTTTTGTTAATCTTCCACCGTATGTGGAACAGTTAATTTAGAACAACGTAGTTTTGATGTACATTTCATTAGCTAATATAGCAATTTGATGAAGAGGGTAATGTTGACAAATTTTAAAAGATCAGAGCAGATACTTTAAACTGATGATAGTACCCATGGATTTCATGCTTCTTTTTTTTCTTGTTTTTTTTGGGTTGAAAAAGGATTCCATGCATTTTACTTTTAAAACATGAAAACAACTTCATTTGCTCTACATTTGTTAGTCAATCTAACAGTGGCTTAATAGAGGGGCTCCAGAGAACTTCTCATGGTAGACCTGAGACAATGTATTTGAGACCTACATTTAATATTAAAGATACTCTTATTCTATTTTAGGGAGATTTATCTCTGCAGTTTATTTTGTCTAAAGGTTATTTAGTACTTTCATTACTTATATCCTCTTAGGGTAAACCACAATTAAAATTAAGGTCATTGTTTAGTAATTGAAACACCTTTTAACCTTAGCTATCTGATAGACTCTGCTTCTCAGTACTCTCTTATACATTCTCTCTCGTCTCTCCTTCCTTCACACTTTCTCTATAATTTATCCACTATTTCATTCTTCTATCTCGAATTTCTTGTAATATCCTACAACTGATTAACAACAGAACTTATAGACAAGTTCATGCATCTAAAGTTTGAAAATGATAGACATGTAGACCTTCCAATTTTACAAAATTTCACAGGGTGTTCACTATTTAATAACAATGTGCAATTATCTAATGATTTTCAGAACACACAAATTGAATGAATTCAATTTGGACACTAATAGTGATGGAAATATAAATCCATATCGAATCCTACCATATATGAGACATGACGATAAATGTAATTTGGGTCTGAAACCTACTGGACAGGAAGAATTACGACTGAAATAAAATGCACAAGAGCAAGTGGGGACTGCACCTAAAGTGGCCCAAAATCCCAACAACAGCCATAGTCATTCCAGCAAAGTATGTGAAAGTATCTCCAACAAAAACTGAAGAAGGATACCTGCAGAAAATAGGGGCCAAGAATACATATTATTGTCCCTTGCCAAAAGGGCCGTGAAGCATCAATGAAAGATTGTGTTACTACCAATTGTAAGCAAGCAAAGCTAACGACGTGGCAAGTAAAGGTTGAATGAGATAAATAGAGAATGCATGCGCCTGTTGATATTCAGAATCAAGGGATGCCCCAATTTGCATGACATTATGTATCAGAATCTACAAAATCAGCACATTGTCAGATGCTGTAAAATGTCAGATTCCAACCATATATACTAAACCTTTGAGCTTACAGCAGAGGCAATGACAACTGTTTGGCCCACTTCAAGGCCATTGATACCAGCGTGAATGTTAATTGAATTTGTGCAGAAAACTGTCAAAAGCCCCATGTATAGTTTATACATCCATCCTGTAAAACAATGAACAATATTTTCCAACAAAGTGAGTACTTCAGTGTCTATCTTAGCAGTTTCAAAGCTTACAATTAGAAATGCAAAGGCATTAAAATATCATGCAGCATCTATGCAACTATCTCAAATTATGGGAAATAATTACATCGTTCAAATAATATGTTAAACAATCTATAGGAAGTTTCAATTCTAGGATACTACCAATTGTAAAATATTCTGTATTGAAAAATTAAAAACTACTATAAACAATCATTTTACTGTTTTCACTTAAAAGTTAACTTTAGAAAAAGAAGTACACACTATCAGATTGAAAAATAGAAGATAAGAATGAGAAATGACTTTTAGAGGAAAACTAGGAGAAATTAAAGCCAGTTACATGCTGCTTTACAAATATATCATTTTTGGTTCTACCAATAACAAAGCTGCAGGCAGTATAGTAAATGTTTGACACTGGCACATGAATGCTTCATAATATTATCATCTGAGTAATTGACCCATCAATATCAAACACAAATTATTCATTATTCATTTATGTGCAAGATGCCAACATAACAATTCACATTACAAGAAGCACATATTATTCATCATTCATCGCTGCATGCTACAAGAACACTTTCCATTTAGTTCCTTGAATGAATATTAACCCTCAGTTGTTCTTTGTTGACCATAGAATGAATGATACGTACCAAATACATTTTTAACAATGTATTAGATGGAACTTCTTAACTAGATGGGACATTTAGCAGTCAAAAGTTTAAAATGACTTTCTTCGGTTAGCTTCTAGAAAATTGGGAAGATGATGTCCGTTAGATAATAAAAACTCTAAAACTGCAGCTACCAACACAACTACATTAGCTTTCCTTGGAAGTAAAGGTTTCTTCTATGTGATTGAGATTTGTAATGTTGTTTCATGTGGATTTGAAAAAATAGATATCTTTCATCTAGTTTAACAGTAAAGGGCACTTCCAACTATATTTGAAGCTCTAATTGGAAAAGCACACCCTACAAAGAGAAAGGAGGGTTATAATAACTACAAGTTGAATTCGATCTCAATATCAGAGTTGAGATCCTTATCATTGAACAATATTATGGACCTTTTCACATGGTCCATTAAGCCAAGCAAGAGTCAGTAGGCCTTTAGACAATCTCTTTTATTTCAAGTCTTCAAATAATCCTATTAGTCAAAATGTTCCCCTCCTCTCGACAACCTCCTTCCACTGCAACCTCACCCCCAACCTCCCAAACTTTCCTCATTTAGTAACTTACTAGACACCCCACCATCTCCATTGAACCAGAAGATGCACTTGACCAAAACAACAAACAAACCTCAAATCTGGAAGCCCCTATCGCAAACACACTCCCCCATCACTTCCACTACAACCTCACCCCCGACCTCCCGAACTTTCCTCATTTAGTAACTTACTAGACACCACCACCATCTCCATTGAACCAAAAGATGCACTTGACCAAACCAACAAACAAACCTCAAACCTGGAAACCCCTATCGCAAACACTCCCCCCCCTCACTTCCACTGCAACATCACCCCCGACTTCCCAAACTTTCCTCATTTAGTAACTTACCAGACACCACCAACATCTCCATTGAACCAGAAGATGCACTTGACCAGAACAACAAACATACCTCAAACCTAGAAACCCCATTGTCTTCTCTGTCATTAACTCCATCATATGATGATCTTGATTGGCCCATTGCTCTTAGTAAAGGCAATAGGTCTTGTACATCTCACCCTATTTCAAACTTTGTTTCTTATAACTCATTATCACCGTTATATGCTGCTTTTGTAACCACTGTCTTCTATGCCTGTAACTAAGTCTGTTTTAGAACCTGTGGATCATCTTGGATGGAAACATGCCACGGAAGAAGAGATGTTGGCTTTGCAAGCTAATAATACATGGGACTTAATTACTCTTCCACATGGTCAGAAAATTGTGGGTTACGTTAGGTGTTCACTATTAAGGTCAATTTTGATAGTAGAACTATTCGTTTAAAAGCTCGCTTAGTAGCTAAGGGTTATACACAGGTGTATAGTGTGGATTATAATGAAACCTTTTCTTTTGTAGCCAAACTGACATTTGTTCGTGTTCTCATTGCATTGGTAGCTACTCATAATTGGCCTCTTCATCAACTCGATGTAAAAAATGCTTTCCTTCATGGTGATCTTTAAGAGACTAGTTTTATGGAGCAACCACTAGGGTTTCTTACTCAGGGGAGACTAATCTAGCATATCGCTTTAACAAATCTTTGTATGGTCTAAAAACGTCATCGAGAGATGCACTTGGCTGCTTTAGTACAGTGGTTATAAAGTTTGGTCTACATCAATGTGGTGTGGATCACTCTATGTTTTATTGTCACTCCGAGGTTGGTAAACTTCTTTTGATCATTTATGTTGATGATATTGCTATTACTGGAGATGATAAAGTAGGAATCCAATCTTTTCCATTCCTACCGATCAAATTTCAAACAAAGGATCTTGGTTTACTAAACTATCTTTTGGGTATTGAGATAGCAAGGTTGAAGATGGGGATTTGTCTATCTCAAAGAAAGTATGTCCTTGATCTTCTAGAGGAAACATGTTTGTTGGAAACAAAGCCAATTGATAGCCCCATGGAACCAAATGTAGAACTTAATGCTGATAAAAGATTTAATTTTGGAAGATCCAATAGTTATTGAAGGCTTGTTGGTAAATTGAATTATTTGGTTATCACTCGTCCACCCAAGTATAATGAGTTTGTTTATGGAATCTCCATGAACTAGTCACTGGGATGCAATTATTAGAATTGTGAAATATTTCAAAGGCTCTCTAGGGCAAGGTCTTCTCTATCAAAATCATGGACAGATTCAGATTTAAGGGTATACACATGCAGATTGGGCAGGCTCTTATGACCGACGATCTACTTCAAGCTACTGTTTATTTTTGGGTGAAAACATGGTGTCATGGAAAAGTAAAAACTAGTCAATTGTTGCATGTTCTAATGCTGAGTCTGAGTACAAGGTCGTCGCATATACATGTGAGTTGATTTGGTTGAAGCATCTTCTTAGGGAACTTGGTTTTGAGCTCTTCACTCCAATGAAGTTGATTTGCGAATCAAGCAGCCATTCATATTGCCTCGAATTTAGTCTTTCATAAGAGAACCAAACATATTGAGCTGAATTGTAACTTTGTTCGTGAAAAGCTTCAAGAAGGATTGATTGAGACACCATATGTCAAGTCAGATGATCAACTTGCTTACTTATCCACCAAGGCACAAGGGAGTCTCAGTTGAAACCTATATTTAACAAGCTTGGAGCTTATGATATGTATGCTCCAGCTTCAGGGGGAGTGTTAGTGACGTAGTGTGGGAAGGAAAAACAAAGATAAGTAGAATAGAATAGGCTAATTGAAGTAGATTGTAGCTGGAACTTGAAAATAGGGCTTAGGGTTTGTAGAAAAACCTCTAAAAGCATAAAATTA
>JANIHY010000210.1:42064527-42075041 GCA_027479065.1 Erythroxylum brevipes
TATAAACAAGATCAGGAGTATTACCGACTCCTTCGCTACAGCTTTAAATCCTCGCTGCGTTATCCTCTCCTTCTTCGCGTATCCAAATCCTTGCCTTTGAATATTTTCCTTACAAATTAGGTTCGCTAATGAGAATTTACAACCTAATAAATCATATAAACATCAAATAAGTAATTATACAGAGAGAGATCTTGTGTGAGGACCCGATTGTTTATTAGATTGCTCAAGAACTAGCTGAAGATGTAAGATGCTTTTGTTAATTGAGAATAGATTCAACCAAAGGTTGTTAACTAGGGTTTAAGGACTAGATCTTGAGAGCGAATAATGAACTTTTTGGAGATTTAGGACCGATACCAATTACATCAAAAGTGAATAGGGTAAAAAAAAATGATGATAGATAAATCTCATCTTCTTATAATAGTTTGATCTAGTCTTGTTGCGATATCTCAATTGTTAAGTGGTTATGCTCCATTTTGATTTACTTGTGTTAATTTTGGAATTTTAATTTCAATCAATCCATACTCAATTGCTTAATTTTATGTATAGTTTTATTTTCATTTTAATTCACATTTTTGCAACCTTAGGCAAAGTTTGATTCAATTAGTTTTAGCTAATTCGTTGTAAGTTTACGATTAGTACAGTTACAAAACATTGAGGGTTTTATAGAAGTAAAACTTATTCAACAATACCTTAAGAATCTGCACGATACAATTAATCAACAATCACAATATAATCGCATGACAAATAATCAATCGATAAAGGGTTTAGGGGGATTCAAAGCCTAGGTACTAATTATCTAATATTAGTAATTAATTTAGTGTCACCAATTCTTTGCTTTAAATGGTGCTACTTGTTTACTTTAATTGTTTAATTTTAGTTTCATTAATTCAACCACAATCAATCTATAGGCTAGATAATAGAATAATAGTAATTACTAGTACTTACCGTCCTCATGGGATTGACTCATAGTTGTTGGTATTAACTATAACTACGCTATGCACTTACAGTTATTACATAATTGACCGACTCTCAAATAGGTCTAATCAATATATGTTTAAATAAAAATACCGAGGAAATGTAATTATTTTATAAAGTTATTCATGATTAGTTTTTCCTCTTAAAGTTGTATGGAATGGATGATTTGAGTATAATGCATATAAGGTAGATGCTATTTTGAAGGATTACCATTTATGTTTATAATGTATTGTTTGGCATCCATTATATTACTGATCCACTCTAATTCCTGATGACTGTTGTGGTGTAAGAGCTTGAATCTAAATTGTGAAGCATAATTTTTGCATTCATCATAGCTAATAGTACCCAGCTTTGAGTGAATGTTGATTTTTGCACTTGATGTTATATTGGGTGTTTTTTTACTTCACTAGCCTTGATGACTTTTATGTTACATTACCCAAATACATCTCAACATAACCTCCGCCTACATTACAACCTTAGAAATAATCCAAGCTCAATTCTTGTTAGCGGATTCTACATGCTATCTATATTAAAAATTCTAATAATCCTTATCAACAATAAAATGGATGTAAAAAAAAAAAGGAAAATTAATCACAAAATTCAAGAAACAGACACGATATGCATGCAAGTAAAAGACATCATTGTGGTATTTGGAAGTTCTAGTTTTCATTTTTAAAATTCAAATGACAATCTAAAAGATTAGCATGCAACACGTGAACTCCAAAAGAGATTAAAACATGAAACATACAATAAGTAGAACCAAAGCTTAGCCTTGGAGTCCTTACGCACTTGCTGACCTCTTGTGTGCACTCAGTGTAATGTGACACAACTGGATGTTGAATTAAAGAGCTGTTGAATTAAAGAGCTGTTGAGATCTTTGCTGTCTTGTGTATTCCCACAGTGCAATGGCGCCACTCACATGAGCATTGAGCGACCTAACCACTCCCAATTGTGGAATCTCAATACAAGCGTCCAATATGTGTATTATGTCCACAGGAATACCCTCCTTTTCACGTCCAAGTACTAGGACCTGTTCAAGCGAAAAAACAAAAACAATTTCTGGTGAAACCAATTTCAGAATCAGAAACTACTAAACTTATATCAGATGCTTGGAATGACGACACAATAACTTCAGATTTTGATCTTAGATAAACTTATATCAGATGCTTGGAATGACGACAAAATAACTACAGATTTTGATCTTAGATAGCTTCTAATAGCTGCTTTTCCCACGAGCATAGAGTGCACGTGTGGATTTTTTCCACTGTAACTAAGTATTGCAGAAAGGCAAGTTTAAATACGACTTACTGTCTTTTTTGGGTAGGCATACTTGTCAAGAGGTACACTGTTTGTAGTTTGCTCTAACCCTAGTATAGAGAAGCCTTCTCGTTTCTTTTTTTCCAGGAAATGCTTCACACTGTTCACTGGAACTTCTAATATAGGAACCCATTTCTCAGCAGTTACACTGGAAATGAAATGCAAATTAAAAACTGAGGAAATAACAAAATGAATTTATCATATAACTTAAATATAAGACAATAAGCAAACAGACATAAAACAAATGACAAAAGTAAGCAATGAGAAAAAAACATCAATGAATATAATAAAATTAGCTCTGAATTCTCAGACTCAGAACTCAGTAGCATATTCAAAATCAAAGGTGGTGGACTACAAAATTAATCACTTGAAAGGCGTATCAACGAAAGAGAATGTAAAAGAAACAAAACCAGATTTAACTTCCATAAGTGTATCCTATTTTTAGCTTCTCCAAGCAGGAATCAATTGTCACAAAATTCCAAAAACCAAATTTTCATGAAACTGCTGAATGGTTGATATAAACTAGACCAAACTATTCTCTAATGCATTATCACGGATGCACGAAAGCCAGTACAGCAAGTTGGAGGAGGCAGTGGTAGCATCTGTGGCTTGGGAATTTTTGACGCTGTGCCAAAATTTTGCAGAGTCCAAACATGGAATGATATGTAATTAAGAGAGATAAAGATGATGGAATGATTAATACAACCTGATGAGTTGGAATTGTTTGTCATGCAGTATACTTGCATCTGCAATGGCTAATCCTGAAGTTCTAAAAACCTGGAGAAGAAAAAGAGAATGTACCCATAAGATAAAACTATATCACTAAAACCCTTTCAAACAAGAAAATAAGAATCAGCACTATTGACGGCTAATATGAAGAGCATCTACAAAGCATACCTCACATGTCCGTGCCAATCCAGCGAGGTTAGGTATTCGATCAAGGAATGAAGCTACAATGATAACCGGTTGCCGACTTGCTCGTAACTTTTCCATCATGAAACTTCTAGTCTGAATTGACTGATCAAGAAGCTGATCTTCCTTTTCCTTTTCTACATTTCATATCAAAACAAACAGAAAACAAACACAAAGCTGTGTATTGTCAACATACAGCTTATTGTGAGCAAATATAAAGCACTTCTTGAAGAACATAGAACATATCCATATACATAAGAAAAATTCTTGCATGAAAAATTGTCCACACAATTTATCTTTGGTGAGTTAAACAGCTGGACAATCAAGCAGAAATGTGTGAACTATCTTTACGTTGGCTTCAAAGCAGGTATCAAAAAGAGAATGTAAAATCTAACAGCTGATAGGGTGGGGAATTATTTTAAACTCTGCTTCCATCAGGTTAGCCAAGTCTGCTGCAGTCCAATCTGTATGATAGACTTAAATTTAGAACATCCAGGAATAGAGATACCACAAGCAGAACGCCATGCAGAATTTTGAAGCTAGGGATTAAATATTGTTTCACTACCAACACTTTAATGGGACAGAGAAGGTAGATGATTTCTTTTCCAACAATAACAAGACAGTTACATCCGCAAATTGTCCTAGGATATTCAAAATCTTATCTTGAAAACTTTGTTTCAATTTTTTTTCTTTAAAAAAGGATCACTATGTAACACTGAACAGCCAAATCACTAATTGGATCTACTAATAACTTAAAAGGGTGTGGGCAAGCACCAACAATGTAAGTCTTAAAACTGACTGTAAAAACATCTAGTTTGGGCCTTGGCAATGGATAGACAGATTATATCACCAGAATCCACTATTAGCAGTTGAGCATGTGTTCTATAATATGCTCCTTACGTGTGACTCATCAATCTATGAGTCCAATGGTGAAAAAGTTTCTCTTTCTTTCGTTAATTTAAACTTCAGAGTTAATCTTTTTATGCCTTGACATTTCTTAAGAAAACAACAACGAAATAATGCACAACAAATTAAAATGCATTCAACTCCCATTAACTACTCATGGTATACATACCCAAAAGTAGGTCATGTGTTCCATAACATCCCCAAAGGCAACTGAAATTATGGTCTTGTTTCTCATGTTTAGAGAGGGTAACTTTCTTCTGAAAATCAAATAAGGTTTCACTAAGCAGACTGCCATTAGACAATTCTCCACTGTAGTTAGAATTGTGATCGATTTTCAAGTTCTCATTTTTGATAGTCAAAATGTCCTCTGCCATTGAAGTTCTCAGATCTTCTCTGACATCCTGCAATAGTTAAAGTAAGGTACCAGCCATGCATGCAAGAGCATAAGAAGTGAAACCGCACTCACATTTAGAAAATTCAGCACTTCCTCCATCAGGGACTTTGGAACACATTCAAACTCCAATTCCTTCATTACAACAAAAAGATTCAGAAGCCTGAAATATAAAAAGAAAAAAAATGGCAAATCTAAACTAATTGACGAAAACTGAGTTACATAGTAATATTACTCAATTATCTTGATTAAATTTAATGTAAGTAGTTGAAAAAAAACAATAAATATTGTCTAGTTCACTTAACCTCAACCCGGTTGACAAAAATTCCCGCTGGGGTACTACATAAGATGGGATTATAAGCATCAAGATAGCCTTCCATTGATGCACGTAAGCTGTCATAAGATATAAAGAATCAGAACTATGTCGAAGAGCCACAAAAAATATATATGACTTGTGATAGTAATATAACAAGAGAAGAAGGGGAATTCTGATTCAATGAAAAAGAGAAAGCATGTGAGAAGAGGAAGAATAACAAATATGAAAATGCCATTTTTGTTTTTCTTCTAAAAGAATACAGTGTTGAGAGTTTTAGCATAAACGCCTAACTTAACTTCCCATAGTAATTGACAACAATGAAGATGACAAACTATGCACCTCTTAAAATAAGTTTCAAGCAGATTACAGAGAATTTACATGTTTTGCATGGCATTCGAATGAAAAATATAAGAAAGCTTCAAAAGAACTTATGCACAAAATGAAAGCAATAAAATGTCATCACCACTCCAAATAATTAGTTTACTACACATCTACCACTAATTTCGCAACCAAAGTTCATTTACAACTCATACCGCTTACAATCTGGGTTCTCTGCAAGGTATGATTTTAATTTTTCAAAACACCTTTTCTCCAAAGATATGGCTTCAGAGGCTCCATAGCCAATAGAAGAGAAGAACTTACAGAGAACATGGAATACCAACAACTGCAAAAGGTTGTACCAATGTAAAACTCCAAACAGTTCAATGCAAAATATACATGGATGATGAGAAGTGTATCATTGTAATGAGTACCTGAGTAAAACCACGCAAGCTGTGATGATGTGAAGTCAACAAAGGAACTATAGAAGGCATTAGTGCTTCCAAGTGTATGGATTGAAGTACTTTAGATGAATGTAGGATGACATTAGCAGCTATGAAGACATAGGAAGAGAGCGTCTGCAATTGTTATATAAAAAGGTAAGCATTAGAATAGTTAATCAGAACTTGCTTGGCCAAGAATAATGAAGTCTTAAAAATATTTGGAGCATCAATTCTTAGCTAATTGTGAACTTGAAAACTTAGGAAGATGAAAATAGGCCCAGATGGCCATCTAAACTGATACAGTTACATCATGTACTAAAAAGAGAGGCTACAAATGGAAAAAAATCACGGTATAAAGTAGTTTGAGACCTAACATACAGAAGACCTTATGATTCAAAAGAACTTAAAAGTATATAGAAGCAATAAAACGGAAAAAATCAGTCAACCAAAAGCCTTAACTTGGTGGGATGATGATAGAGAATTGAGTTGACAACAAATGATAAGGGCTGAAATTTAGATTATGTTAAGATTCCTTATTAGATAGGAAGCAATAGTAAGTTAAATATGTTATTCTATTTTATATATGTTATCCTAGTTATTTAGGATTTACAGAATTTTTATTACAATAGGATTTAAATTTGCTAAGAAACCTAACTAGAAGGTGTGATGCTTTCTTCTACGAGTGATTCTTAGACCCTATAAGTGATTCTTGGTTTCTTACCTTCTATTCTTTGTGTTGACCACAAAATTCCAGCACCAAAATTCTAGCAACCATACTACTACCCATCTTGGAACTAACCTTCCTTTAAAGGTTTTCGGGTATACAGTCTTTATTCACAGTTATTCACACAACAAATTTGATCCAAGAGCCAAAATATGTGTGTTCCTCGATTACTCTGGCACACAAAATTGTTATAAATGTTGTGATCCTATATCCAAGAGGTTGTTTGTTAGTTGGAATGTCACTTTCTCTCAGGTAGATTCCTTCTACCCCAAGTCTTCGATTAAGGGGGAGTATTGGAGTGAGTTTGGTGATGAATATAAGTAGTGTACATCTGCTCCTAAACCTCCTTGTACATCTATTCTTGAACCTAGCCTAACACTTATGTCCAATGCATCGTCGATACAGGCAAATTCTGATACAGAAGTAGCCATGCCTAACAATACACTCAAAGTTTACTGTCGGAAGAAGAAAACATTTAGTACACTCCCTGTTCCTGAAGCTATATCAATCTCTGAACCAATGTAGGTTCTCAGAGTAGTGACACAAAGGAACAAGAAGACAACACAGATCTAGAACTGCCAATTACTTTACGGAAGAAATCTAGACCATGTACCATGCATCCGATTGAGAGGTTTGTCTCATATGATGCTCTATCTTCTCAATACAAAGCATTTATTGCTAATATGGACAAAATTGGCATTCCCAATAATATCCAAGAAGCTCTTAAAGTTCCATAATAGAGAGAAGCCGTTTTTTAAGAAATAAGAGCACTTGAAAAAAATGAAACATGGGAAGAAGTCTAAGAAGTACGGACACGCGATACGACACGAACACGGGGACACACCAACTTCTAAAATTTGGTGGACACGGACGCGGCATATATTCCATTAAGCAATTTGTCTACAATCTCCTATCCAAAAGTATAATTAGTCATTCAGGGGGGTATTTACAACCAAAAAATCTAACTAAAGTATCTACCCTCTAACCACTTTACTCTCAAACATTGGCATTGTTTTCATCAGCAAAGATCACACTCTCCAACTCTGGTTCATCAAGTTAAAGATTGGCAACTTCAAGGATTCCATGATCATCATCAATTGGTGAAAACTCATCTCTTGCAATATCCCACATCATTGCTTCTCCTTGTTTTTATTGTGAACATTTTGTTGAACAGAGTCGCAAATTAGTATGAATGTATACTAAACTCTCAACAGGCTTAGGTTTGATCTTGTTCCTTTTAAGAGAGTGAATAAAAGAGTAAGTATTCTAATTTATGTCACAACAAGATGAAGATGATGGTTGTCCAAGTAACTTGAGAGGAATCTTTTGAAGAATTGGAGCGTGAACACCATGAACTAGCCATCAAGATTTTGCATAAAGGATACCTCTATCATTTATAGAGTCATAATCATCAAATCCTTGTCTACCATCCGAAAAATTAGAAAACTCAATATTCACTTTTCTCCGATCTTCTACATCAGGAAAGTACCTCTTCAAATATTTCAATCTCTCATTGGTGAGCTCCACATCTTGATATGGTGGAACTCGTTTTGATTCTTTACTCAACCATTCATGGCTATAACACTATCTAGTTGTAAGAAAAAAGTTATGAATTATTCATCAATTACCATTTATTTATCTCTAACAAAAAAGAAAGCATCTAAATTTGAATAATCACCTTGGATTCAAAGAATACCAAACAATGAAGAGGGCTACTACTTTTTGTCCAACGCTCAATTAAGATTTAGTGGACCACTTCATAAAAGGTTGAAGATTCGTTGTCATCCTTTCTTTCAAAAAGATATATGGCCTTTCTTACTTTTTCAATCATGGAATCCCATATCTCATACACCAAATGGAGAGTAGAGGCATCCGTATCTATGCTTCTTAAAACATCATAGATAGGATTGGTGAAAGAAAGAATGAAATCTATCTTTTGCCACCAACTATCACTCAATAGCTTCTCTTTGACAAATCAGCTTTGCCAACATCATCTTCCTTGCAAGCAAACCATTTTTCACTTATCACCATCTCTTAGAGCCCATGTTTGAGAAGTTTAAACCGCTTCAACATCATTATTGTAGAGACAAATCGAGTAGGAGCAACATTAAGTAACTTCAATGAAGCAAACTCATTAAAGATGGACAATCTCACATGTTGGTTAACAATGAAGTTCTTAATAAAAGAAACATCGTCATCAATTTGTGAAATCCCAGAATATTCTTGATACACGAGATTGTTCCTTTCTGTATTCTTAGCCGCATAAATATTCTTCAAAGCAAGGTTAAGAATGTGGACAACACAAGGAGTCCAAAAAATAGTTGGAAACTCCATCTCAATCATTAAACTAACCGCCCTACAAACCGATGCATTGTTCGTCAAAATTTGTACAACATTATAAAAACCAACTTCTATAATCACATCTCTCATTTGCTTGGCTATAAAATCCTTGTCCTTGATATTATCGGAGCAATCAATTGCGTTCAGAAACATTGGCCCACTTTCAGTCACAACCATAAAGTTGAGAAGAGGTATTCTTTATGGATCACTTCACCCATCACTTACAATGCTCACTCCTTTTTGATTCCATGTATTCCTTGTAGGTTGAAGAAGCCTCTCAACATGTTCTCTTTCTTTGTCAAGTAAAGTCGTTCTCAACTTGTAATCCGGAGGAACATAACCACTAATATAATTATTAACGGCAAAAGAGAAAGTTTTGATGAAATGAGGATTCCTTGCAAAAATAAAAGACAATCCTGAAGAGTAAAACATTCTAAGAATCTCAAGATCTAAATTTCTCTAGCTTGCATGTTGAAAGCATCCTCTAGAGGTCCCGATGTTGTCCTTCTCTTTCTTGAATCAAAACTACTAGTACATGATGCTTCACCAGTTGACAAATTTTGAGATTAACTAGATAAGGGTGAAAGAGGGACAGGTCTTACCTTGGAATTTTCAATCAACAATGTAGCTTTGCTAGATAGGTGCAAATGTCTCCTTCCAGTCCATCTCATAGATCTGAGTATAGCCCTTTGCTACCAATCTCGCTTTATACCTCTCAATGGAACCATCAGCCCTATATTTGACCGCGAATATCCATCTACACCCCACAGGTTTCTTCCCTTTTGGCAAATCAACTTCTTCCTATGTAGCACGGACAAGAAAAAGTGAAGCTGTGTCTGCGTGTGTCCGACACGGACACCCACCTGACGCGCGGTGGACACGTGTCCACACGTGTTGAAATTAAAAAATAATTTTTGTTGGCTTGGAGACTTCTAGAACACGTCTGGAGACAGCTCGGATACTGCTGGAGACGGCTCAGACACGGCTGGATTCAAAATCTCGACCATTTACCATCCAAGCAAATTATTTTTAATCCTAACCTTTGACTATTTATTTCTTTTAAGAATGTCCAAAAGTTTAGCCTTTTGATTATGTATGAAGCAAGATAGAATAGAACTTTTGGTAAACTTTTTTGCTTTAAAATTTCTTATTCTCTCCTACCTCTCTGCCTGCTTACCTAACCAAGCCTAAGGAGCCACCTTCAACGACTCCTAAAATTCGTTTGGGTAAGGCCTTATGAACATGATTCCTGGCTTTCTCTCTGTTAAGGTTTTTATGTTTCAATCATCTGACCGATATTTTCCTTTCCCTTTATCTTGAGGTTGCTCAATTCACAGAGAAGGTTGCTCAATTTCAAGGCAAGACCTGTCCCTCTTCCACCCTTATCTAGTCACTCTCAAAATTTCTCAACTAGTGAAGCATCCTGTACTAGTAGTTTTGATTCAAGAAAGAGGAGGGCAACATCAGGACCTCTAGAGGATGCTTTCAACATGCAAGTTAGAGAAAATTTAGATTTTGAGATTGCTAGAATGTTTTACTCCTCATGATTGCCTTTTTTTCTTGCAAGGAATCCTCATTTCATCAAAACTTTCTCTTTTGCCGTTAATAATTATATTAGTGGTTATGTTCCTCCGGGTTACAAGTTGAGAACGACTTTACTTGACAAAGAAAGAGAACATGTTGAGAGGCTTCTTCAACCTATAAGGAATACATGGAATCAAAAAGGAGTGAGCATTGTAAGTGATGGGTGAAGTGATCCATAAAAAATACCTCTTCTCAACTTTATGGTTGTGATTGAAAGTGGGCCAATGTTTCTGAACGCAATTGATTGCTCCGATAATATCAAGGACAAGGATTTTATAGCCAAGCAAA
>JANIHY010000210.1:42088740-42121816 GCA_027479065.1 Erythroxylum brevipes
TTATAAATTTTGTAATAATAATAATAATAAATATGATATGAAAATATGATATGAAAAAATGGTATTATATTATCTTTCATTCCCATTAATGTAACAAACCAAACAACATTGTTAGTATTAATACAGAAACCCAAGTTACAAACCAAACATCATTTTTTATTTTTCATACCCATTCCCATTCCCTTCTACTATTATACCCATATCCATACCCAACCCCGTGCTCAAACCAAACGCCCCCTTAGTTATCTATCTCATACATAACCAAATATAGCATATGCAGTAAGTGTGATAAGTTAGCTCATGCATTGCCCAAATAAGTTCACTTGCAAGCAGCTCATCGAATGTTATAATATCTTAAAGAGGCACCAAGAAAAGGTATTTTGTTTAAAAGAAATGGATGTCTAGTATTTGAGGCATATACGAATGTTGATTATGCGAGATCGATTCTTGACAAAAATCAACTACAAAACATTGCACCTTTCTTGGTGGGACCTTGTGACATGGAGAAGTAAGAAGCAAAATGAGGTAGCACAATCTAGTGCAGAGGTAGAATTGTGAGCAATGGCTCAAGTGTGTTTGACCTACTTTGGTTGAAAATATCCTAAAAGACTTAGAAATGAAGTGGGATGATCCAATGAGACTACTGTGATGATAAATCTGCCATCGATATAGCTTAAAACCCAGTAAAATATGATCGAATGAAGCACATTGAAGTTGATAAACATTTCAAAAAGAAAAACTAAAGAGTAGTTTGATTTGCTCATCTTATGTGGCTACAAAAGATTTTTAGATCTTTTTAGGATTTCTTATTTAGTTATGAGAACCCATAATCGTGAGATCTGATTATCCTATTTAGTTAAGATATCCAGTGATCATAGGATCTCATTATTTTTGTTTCCCTTTTTGTTGTTAGGGTGACATTTATATAACTAACTCTCTTGTAGACATGTAAGCAAGCAATGTAGAAAACATTATTCTCAAATCAAAATAGTCAATAATAAAATCAAGAAAATAACTATAAAAAATTGGTAAATAGATCGCCACTTACACCACTGTACTTTTTATATAACTCCTTCCCAAGATCCTTGTCATTCACCTACAAAACACATTATATAATGAGCATTATTGTCCTTAAATACTAAATTGAAATTCTCCATAGCTGAATTATTAGGAAGTGGATTTCAACAATAACTAAGATGAAGTACATTATAGAAAATAAAACTCAAAGACGAAGATCCAATTCAAGAAATCAAGTTTAGGAACATTGAAACATTATAGAAGCTTCAAATCTAAAACATAATAAGATGAAGTACATTATAGAAAATAAAACCCAAAGATGAAATCAAAGTCAAGAAATCAAGTTCAAGAACATTGAAACATTACAAAAGCTTGAAATCTAAAACATGACAAAAAATTCGGTGCTTATGAGGCCAACAAAGCTACACCATGAACCCTTCTAAATAAAAGCTTATTCTTGGACTGATTCGCCCATGACTATTGGCTCTGATACCAATTTGTTATGGTCCCGGGTTAAAGATCTAGTTATGGGTCTTTCGGTCAAAGGCGTGGATAGTGTTTGATTGGGTAGGTTGGGTGTTTTCTTTTTGCGACCTATGTTGACTATGAATTCAAGCTCTAGAGAGGGAACCTGGAACCCCTTGAGACTAAGCACTCAAAGACTTAATTGAATTTTGGAAACTCCTGTCATTGATGTTATTGCTTAAATACCTAAGTGAGGCATAACTAGCTCCTACATCATGGAGCATTACTTCTAAGTGGAGGAACACACTCCTACAACTCGAACAACTAAAAGAAAATGGAGGAACTCCCTCCTACAAAACAGGAATTAAAACTCAAAAGAAATAACTGAATACATAAACTTAATCAAAACAATTGGATGAGTCAACTACACATGGCAGTTAGTCTAGGATTTCAATACGTGGCTGTTTGGTCTTGAGTCCATGTGTGTAACGTGTGTAGACTTGTAGAGGTTTGGTAACAGTCTACTGCTTTGTTAGAAAAAGTTCTCTAATTGCCAAGGCATCAAATTCAAAAAGCAAAAATTATTGCACTCAATAAGAGTAATACTTAAAGCAACAGTTAGTGGCAAATGGGAATAGAAACTATTACATGTAAACATGAAATAAAACAGATGTCTCAATTGTTGACTAGGGCATATTCACAAATGTCCAATATAGCTGATGATTTTTGGAAATGTGTCAGATCCGTCGTATTATGTGATAAGGGGGTCAATTTTTGAAAGTGGATTCTAGTGTTCACATATTCATTATTACATAAAAAGAAACCATACATCTTGTTATAGGATGTACGTAAACATGCATCTAACAAGGTTCCTACATCCCAAAAAAATGACCTAGTAAACAAAGATACTCCAACACTTATCTAACAAGGTTCCAATAGCATCCCAAAGAAACGATCAAATAAACATAGAACCTTGGGCTCAGAAACATAACTAGGAGTTTAAAAATCATGTAATATTGTTGGAATAAAGAAATAGTACCGCAGAATTAAGAAGCTCTAACAAAAACAATTTCCCTGATTCAACGGCAGCATGACAATCATCTACATTTGCAGATCCCGCCAAATCAGCCAAACCAGCTAGCTTGTTAAATAGAGCCGCTACCGACACACGTGCATACAACTCTGTGTTGATAAACACCTATGAAACAGGTCATGCATTAAGAATAGAAACTAAACAATTAAATAGTTAAGGAAAATTCTTGCAATTATACAAACATCACAATCAACAAAGTTATCCTACTTGGCCACAATGGAGGATCTAAGGCCCAACCTACAAGCTACAACACAAACATTGAGCAAAAGATATCTATTTATTACACAAGTCAAGAACATTTTTGGGTATGAAGGAATTGATGACTTTTGAACTTCCAATGAAACTTTTAACCTTTAAAAGTTTAGTTTTTTTCACATCTGCCTCAATAATTGAATGTTTCTTACAAATGAAATGTTGCTTCTTATAATTTTAGTCACTTTTTCATCAACCATGTTTTTTTATGTGAAGATTTATTACTTTATACATCATTTTAAGTTCAACTAAATTTATGCCTAATGATTCGTCAGGTACACAAACCTCTTTACTATTTAATTCAAAACCAATTAAATTTTCTATTTCTTTCTTTTCGTTTGTTTAATATTTTAGAATTAATTAGGTTTAGATTTATTCTATGTCTAATCATTTATGAAATAATTATAATTATAATAATATCATTTTTAGTATACCTATTAGCAACACCCAAGTATAATTTTGGTTTCCTTTTTATCTTTAGTTGTTTGAAGTAATTAGGCTTACTTTTATTACTTTTAATATAATTTTTGTATTTCAAATTAACAAAATGTGGAACAAATTTACCAATAAAGTGCCACTACATAATTTTGCCCATTATTAACATGACTCCACCAATTAGGACTAAGCAAAAACTGCCCTAACCGATGAAACCGCTCAAACTAAATCCTTAAACTATTAAACCATTAGATAGTTTATCTGTAATTAATAAAAAAATAAATTGAAGGTTTTATTCCTTTTTTTTCAAAAATAGGATTTCATTGATTAAATAAATTTACATGTAGAGTACAAAAGGTCGAGGATAATTCCAAAGGTCTATATTACAAAGGGTTATAGTTCTTAGTAATCATTTACATCTTGATATCTAAAGGGCACTTATGAGACGACATACTACTTGACAAATTTGCGGCTATCCTCTTGCTAACATGGCCAATTTGCAATGGAGGAAAATATCCTAAAAAACCATTTCAATGCTTCGACTTTGTCGTCTAAAAATTCTACAATTACGCTCCTTCTAGATATACCAAAGCTGCACATAACTTAATTGCTGTGTGATCAGCTACATTATGCACTCTAAGGCTCCCCAACCAAGACTCCAAGAGTCCACCGGTCTGTCCATGTTGAGAATAATTTGCATCTGGTCCCAAACTTGCCTGGTAAATCTGCATCTAATCATAAGATGCTCCAGATTTTCCATTTTCGAATTATGTAACTCACAATGCAATGTGTTAATGGAGAACTTGATCCTGTCCCTCGTAAGCAACCCTCCATTGATTCCCATCCATAGATAAATGAATGAACTAGATGGATGTCACTGTCTGACACTAGCTCTGTCCATTCCAGTCTTGCGTTTTACGAAAATTGCAAAAGTGTTTTTCATGTGTTTATGCTGAACTTCCTTGATTTATCTGCTAGCCACTAAATTTCATCTTGCTCTCCCTTTTGGCATCTAGGCAATTCTTCCATTACGAGGCTGGCATTTCTATTATTATGGAATGGCCATATCCATTGATTGTTTCTAATTAATACACTCACTTTAGTTTTTGGAGTCACCACCAATTTCAAGGATTGTACCTCTTCCACCTAATATAGGAGACCTTTACAATGCCAATTATCATATCAAAAAGACATGCTTTCTCCATTCCCAATCCTATGGAATACCTGTTGTTGCATCCATTGTCTTGTCACTAGGATTTCCTTTAGGGTTCCTAACATTTCCTACCTTGGCTTTAAAATCCAAATACTCTTGTTCTTTATAAAAACATTATGTATCCATTTCAACAATAGATCCTCTCTTTTGTAACACAACCACTACAAATTCCGTCCTCTCTCACCTTATGAATCATCCGTGCAGAATGAATACCCAAATCCCTTGTTCCTTAGGTTTGCAAATTTTGCTCCAACTAATCTTAGCTTTGCTTCTACCTTGGTTTGAATCATTCCACAAGAATTCTCTAAGTCTCTTATCTATTTCCTTGAGGATACTTTTAGGAATGAACAAATGGTTAAGCCAATAATTAGTAAGGTTGCTTAGTATTGTCTGAATATGTTGTAGCCTGCCCCCATAACTAAGGAACCTATTACTCCATTGGTTGATTCTTCCATGGATTGTGCCAACCAAAAGACAAATCAACCCAAATTACAAATATAACTTCATATATACATATATATAACTTCATATAACACACCCATACTCCCATACAATAACATGGACTAAACTACAAATATTTTAAAGGATTTAATGACTTAGAACTTCCTAAACGTGCTCACATTACAAAATTTAGAAAACTAATATTACATGCTCATACAAAAGGAATGAACAACAATCTTTTTGTACCTAATTTACATAATCACGAAAATATAAGAATGCTCTTCAAAGAAACAAAATAAGAAAAAAAATGATGAAATTTTATAATTTGCACAAAGATCTTCATTCACATTTGTAACAAAGTAAAAGGAACATTTAATTATTTACTTGATGCTTATTTAACCAAGGATTTTATGAAATGAAATTTTATGCAATGACATCAAAGGTAAGCAGTCAAAATAGACCCTTAAGCTATTTAAACAACTTTGACTATGAGTTTCTCTTTACAAGGATAATGAAACCAAATGCAAGGTGCATAATAAGGAGATTTTCAAATCCATGGCACAAACATACGTAACATGTTTGGAATGGGAATATTTATGACATAGCATAGTAAACAATTGTAGTCGAATAAGGAAATATTCTTTAAGAATATTCTAGATTTATTCCAAGGAAATATTCTTTTCAAAATATTCTAGATTTATTCTAGGCAATAAATATAGGAATTTTAGGCTTTCAAGGAGTTTAGGAAGAGCTATAGTTGTAATTTATCCTTTTCAATCACATCTTCAATTTTTGCAAGATTTAATTTTAGATTTACCTCAATCTATAATCATGTAGCCTAGAAGACCAATAAATCAAGAATATATGTCCTTTGATTTACAAAGACCCCTTCACATGATCCTACAAATTTTGTGGCCAAAGAATATTTTAGAATTATAAGGTCTTTAATCTCAAGGTCTTTTAATCCAAGCTAGCCTCTTCTTCAATCTTGTTAATTCATCAAGATCATCACCCGTTACTATCATCTCATCAACATATGCAATTAGGATTGCTTTTTTCCCTTTATCTATGTGTTTATAAAAGAGCATGATCTACCTAACTTGGATGATACACATACCCGTTTATAGTTTTCTCAAACCGTTCAAACCATACCCGTGGAGACTATTTAAGGCCATACACTAACTTCGCAAGTCTACACACATTGTTCTAACCAACAAACTTTTCAAAAACCAGAAGGGAAACTCATAAAGACTTCCTATTCCAAATCATCATTCATGAAAGCATATTTCACATCTACTTAGCATAAGACCCAATTGAAATTGACCGTAAGAGATAATAAAACACGTATAGAATTAACTTTAGCCACTAGGGCAAAAGTTTCCTACTAATCACACCATATGTTTGAGTAAAACCCTTAGCCATAGGTCTAGCATTATATCTCTTCACACCGCCAACCACCTTGCATTTCACATTACATGCCCATTTACATACAATTCTTTTTTTTACTTCTCGGCACCTCTACAATCCCTCATGCCCTATTTTTCTTAAGTGCATCCATATCATCCATCATAGCTATTCTCCAATTTCGATCATTAAATGCTTCTTGAATATTTCTCGAAACAAACAAGTTAGAGGTTTTTTTAAGTAAATGCCTAATGTTCTCGCAAGAGATGATCATAGGACAAATATTTTGCAATTGTGTGAATAGTGCAAGAACAAGTTCATTTTCCAAGTGCAATAGAAAAATCAAGATCATGAAATATTGGGTAAATTAAGGAGTGGAACAAAAGGATTAGTATTTTGAGATATGTCTTGAATAATTGAATCCAAGGTAATGGATTGACCAAGTGCTAAAGAAAAAGTAGGTTCTTTATCCTTTTGATGATTGTGTTATCTTATATAGATTAAAACTGAAAATCTTAAAGGGTTAGTAAATGGTAAGGGCCAATTAACCAAATGACTAGTTCTAGTCATTTTGGCAATTGTTGGACCTAAATTTAATTCTTGTAAATGAGCTCTACACTCTACCCATATTAAAAATTCTAATATGGCATCAGAGCAAGTCTGGTCAGAATTGTTAATTTCCTTGTCTATCTGGATGTCCAGTCCCAGCAGCTTGGTTAAGTTACCACTACGTTTATTTTAATAGACAACTGAATGTCCAGTTTCACTTGCACTTGAGGGGGAGTGTTAGAGTATCCCACGTTGATTAAAAATGAAAATATTAAAAGGTTAATAAATGGTAAGGACCAAATAACCAAGTGGCTAGTTCTAGTCATTTTGGCAATGGTTGGGCCCAAACTCAATTCTTATTGATGGACTTTACACTCTACTTATTAAAAATTCTAATAGATTGTTTCCCCTTGCATAAACAATGACCTCTGGTTCCCGATCCTTAGGATTATACTACATACAATATTTATTCCCTTGCAAAAGGTTCAACAATTTCTAGCAAAATAATATTCCTACTAGTAAAAATTGCTGTTATTATCAAAAATCCTAGGTGTAGAGGCTACTGTTTGAGGTAAGGTAGTAAAGAGGTATGTTTTCCCATTTATTTTCTTCCTCTAAACTCTCCCCTAAAGATAATTCTTTCAAAAATAAGGCTGATTTTCCATAAATGAAACATCCATAATAACAAGGAGTTTTTGGGTTTTATGAAGAGAACATTTGTACCCCTTTTGATTTGATGCATAGCCAGTGTAAACATAATTTTCAACCTTTGTATCAAGTTTTGACCAATCTTTATTGGGTAAATGAACATAAGTTATGCACCCAAATATTTTTAGGAGTAAGTGTTGTGAAATTCAATTTTCAAAGCAAAAAGTTTTAGAACACTCAAAAGGCTACAGTTAACACTGCTTCCCCTTAGAGATACTAAGGGACATGCAAAGAAAACATAAGAGACTAGACCTCTTCCAATAAGTGTCGATTTTTAATCTCATGTAGAACAAATTTTATGGGATAGAGTATCTAACGAACTAACCAAAACATTTGCCAACAACAGGCAAGAAAGACAAAATAACAAAGCCTTTGCTAGCAACTAGTAAGAAAGGCCCATATGCTATACATATTTTTCCATCACACGAACAAGGAAAATAATTGTGAAATAAATTTGAAAACCTTATTATATGGTTAGATGCTCCAAAATCATTGATCCATGGAATAGATTGAGATGAAGAGTAAGATAATAAGGATTTCAATCACTACCAATTGTGCTAAAGAAGCATTAGGAGTACTAGATAATTCATAAATGGATTACGTCAAAATCATCCTGGGGAAAATGGAAACAAAGGGGAACAATATTCTTACATTGTTGACACAAAAAGTGATACCATGGAAACAATTATGCATCTTACAAAAATCCAACCCTCTTATCATAATTGATAGAACTGTAAGATTTTTCCAAACTCAAGTGTCTTAACTCTCTTTGAAGCTCATTATTAGTTAGGACATCCCTCTTTACCTTTATTGAAGAAGTTAAGTCATCACTTTAATAATGTATCTTGCTTGGATTGTGTCCTATCTATTTACCAAACAACATTGTTTGCCTTCACTTTCTCGGCCTTCAAAAAGAGTCAGCATTCCATTTGAATTAGTATATTATGATGTTTGGGGTCCATGTCTTGCTGTGTCCAAAACTAAGTTCCAATATTTTGTCACTTTTGTTGATGATTTATCCCATAAAACTTTGTTTTATTTAATAAAAAATCGTTCCGAGTTATTTTTCCATTTCACTGCCTTTTGTACTGAGAACAAAACTCAATTTAATGTCTCAATTCATAATTTGAGAAGTGATAATGTCAAAGAATATCTTTCCACATCATTGCAAACCTACTCCACAATAGCATTCTCCATCAATCATCATGTGTTGACACACCATCTCAAAATGGAGTCGCTAAAAGAAAAAATCAACATCTCCTTGAAATTGCCAGATCACTCTTATTTTAGACTCATGTTCCTAAACCACTTTGGGCCAATGCTATCTCCACGCCTATTTTTTGATTAATCATATGCCTTCATCTATTCTTTGTGGTGAGATTCCTTATAATGTTCTTTTTACCCCCTAAATCCTTGTTTCCTATTCCACTAAGAATTTTTGGAAGTACTTGTTTGTCCGCAACGTTCATCCTCAAGCTTTATGAAACACATTCCCTTTAAACACATTCATCCCAAATGTGTCTTTCTAGGCTACATTTGCCTACAAAAAGGATATCAATGCTACTTTCCTACTTTAAACAAATATCTTATGTCAATTGATTTTTCATTTATGGAACACATTCCCTTCTCTCCTAATTTTTTGATTTTTGAGAAGGTGGATGATAACTTGTTACTTTACAAGATCACCTATCACACCAGTATCCCTTAGTTTTCAAGACGTAGATGATTACTAGGAACCACAACTCTATGTAATCTAGACCTTTAGGATTATCTTTGATCTTTTGTACTCTAGATTGTAAATATATTTAATAAATCCAATTTTTAATTTTTGAAAAAAAAAAGATCACCTATCACACTAAAATGCTCTCTCTACACATGATCCTCCTACACAACCACAACTACCACCCATTCTTTTGGTCTATTCTAGAAGACGAGATCATCCTGATACAAGTTCGCTATCTATCTCTTCTTTGTCATCAGATCCCATAACACATTATCCAAAACTTCTTATTGTTCTTTGCAAAGGTAAACATCAATACACTTATCCTATTTCCATTTCTTTCTTATGATCATTTATGTTCCTCTTCTAGCTCTTTTGTTGACCCTCCCAAACATTGTTCATGAAGCCTTATCTCATCCTAGTTGGCATCATGCTATAATAGAGGAGATTAATGCTTTGGATTCTATAAAGAGTATCAATGTTAGAAGGCTTACTTCAGTCAACTCCAGATCTGGACTTTTAGCCAATAATGAAACTTCAATCTTGGCGTCGGGATTGTCTAACAGTTCTGCTTCAAAATCCTCGTCAAATGCAACTAGTGGAGAAAACATAATAAATTTGAGTTGTGTTTGTACTAAACAAATAAGAGAGAAATTTCTTAAATAGAATTTAAAGCAGAATAAGTATGTCGACAAACCAGAACCATAAAGTGTTAAGATCTTTAGTTCCTTTATGTAATTCTTGATTATCTTTGGATGAGATAGCCACAATCCTGTTAAATGCAATGCAACAAGACGAACTGTCCGAGGACTTTTTGTACCTCCATCAAGAAGTCTCTCAACAAACTGTCATACTTAGGTCAATCATCAGTATTACAATCTTGACAAAACAAACAATATATAGGCCATCATCACAATAAAGTAAGAGCAAACAAGTATTTCTGCTCGTCATAAAAAAGATTATAGAAGAAGAAATACCCATTTTAGAGGACCAGGTGCATCAGCGTCCATATGCAAACTCTCATCACTAAAAACTGATGTATGCAACACAGAGGACAAAAGTGCAGCAATACATTCAACCCTCCTCTTGTTGCTGCTAACATGCAGTATCCAAGAAGAACGAACCAAATCCCACATCATCTGAAATGAAAATGAGATAACTGGTAGTATGTAATAGAAGTTAAGGTTTCTTAATCTCTGCAATCCAAATTTTCTAATAATATAATTCTTTCTACCACACTATCAAACCTTATGCCAAATGGAACAAAGTATATGAAGCTAACTAGCAAGACCTTGGGAACATAATTTTAGAAGACGCTACAAGTTCTTTAACTTCAAATCTAGATCTTAACAAGTGCTTTTGTTTTCCAATTTCTTGAGTGCATCCACATACATGATCGATATAATAATTATAGGAAAGTGCAATATTCCATGACAAAGTTATACAATACTCTTCAATATTGCTTTAATTGCTTCACCATAAGTTATACATTACACTTCTATAATGGATCATTTATTCTTGTACTAAAGGATAAACTTTCATGACTGCTAATAATTTCAAACTTCAAAATAGTTAAGTAGATAAAAACATCAAAAAGGGATATATCTTGCGGACTAAAAGACCACAAAATTCAAAATAGTTAATTCCAAAAATACAAATAAGTATTTCAGTTGCCACACCATAATGGTCTTGGCGCATTTGACCAACCAAAAACACAAAGATTTGTTATTGGATTAAGACACAACAAAAAACTAAGGAGTAACTAACATAATGATTGACAGTTAATAGAGATTATAAACTAATATGCTTTTACCATCTACCCCAAAAATACAACTTTGAGTAGTTAGCCCCACAACCATAAATATTAAACTTCAATACCAACTATGCATTGTAAAGACATACTAGCTTAAACCTACAACATATGCTCAATATCTCAATTTCCAATTACGGTGACAAATTTTGACATTATCATCATTGCATGCACTAACCCATTTATGAAAGTGTCAACTAAGTATATGGGTCATATTTTTTGGCATAGTGCATCGGCCTCTTCTTTCTTACTCCTTGGTTTATAAGCTTATATTGTTAACTGCTCTTAAATTTTCAAACTAACCACAACCATGAAAACTACATAGACCGTTTGTTATGTCATACAAAATGATAGAACAAGGTATAAGATAAACCTGCATATCAACACCCTTGCACGAGGATACAAGTGAACCATACTTTCCTGAAGCAAAAAGCTCCAAAGCCAATCTGACAGATCTCAACATGGCCAAAACACAGTTCTCCCCAGCGTTCTCAAGACTATAAATAATTTGAGAAGCTTATCAACAAATGTAGAATAGTACATCAACTATCATGTTCATAAAAAGAATAAATTTAATAACAGATAGCACATATATAAGAATTCAAATCTCAAAAATAACTGTAGAGTAGTGACTGAATGTCTTCATTGGTGGAACTGGAAATAGCCAATAGAAAGGTTATGGTTGATTATTCATTTCCCAATATAATCATTGATTTACTCAAAGGAACTATGACAAAAAAAAAACTAAACAAAACCAACTCGCGAACTAAATATTTTTATAAAAATTAGAAACAAAAAATATTTTAAAAAATGATCAAATATCTAACAAATATTACACAAAATTTTAATTTCATACAATATCTACTTGGGTTTCCTTTTCATGATTATCTGGTAATTCAAGTAGATTAGTTTAGGTTAATCTCTATCTAGTTGGAATTACTTTCACTTACAGCCTGTTTGGAACCAGGTGAATTGAATTCAATTACAACATTGAATTCAATTCACCTGTTTGGAACAAAACAATAAAGAAGAATTCAATTCATATGTGTAATTCAAACCCACTACTTATAAATTCAATTCAGCCTGCAACCCACGTGAATTCAATTACAACCGACTGTCTGGGGAAGTTGATGGATTGGTTTCCAAATACTGCCCTTGCCCATCAATCAACCAGTCTAGAAGAAATTTAACACATCCTTCCAATAAAGGGTATGCCATATTTTTCAGAAAATCCTATGTAGCAACATCCGTTAGTGTATTGACTAAATAAGTTGACCAAACATCATCAGTAGAAACGACAAGAACTGTCGTCATGGAGAACAACAAAAAAAAGTTTCCTCCTTTCTTTATATCGATTGCATTTTTAAGCTTCCAAATTATAATAGTTTTCTATTATCTTCATAACTCGGTCTAGCTTAATATCATTTGCAATCAATTTTTTGAACTTTTTTTATGATATTACTTATAATGAAATTGATGTTTATAAGTTGTTCTATGTAAGTGTGAATGTTTATAATTTAATAAGATTATTTTTTAGTTAAGGGTAAAAATGTCATGAAATAATTGAATTCATTTTGATTGTGTTCCAAACAGTGTAATTGAATTCAATTCTAATATTACTGGGTTTGTTCCAAACAGTATAAATTGAATTCAATTCAATCTCATTAATGTAATTGAACCCAATTCGAAGGTTTCCAAACACTCCGTTAAGAAATAGAGTTATAGTTAGATTAAAATACTAGAAAAATCTACATGTGAAATTGAATTTTACAAAAACGAGGGAGAGGACAGGAATTTCAAGTTATGAATTTCGAAGTGAAAGTGTGATATTTCTTGTTTAAGAGTGATTCTTAAATTCTAGGTGCAACTCCTAGACACTAGGTGTGATGATTGGTTTTTTACAAACCCTAGATGTGATTTCTAAGAGTTGGTAAAGCTAGGAAATCTCTTTGTAAACTATCATTTTAAGTTTTCTTCTTTGTTGACATTAATAAAGAGACATTCAAATCAATTGTACTTTGCTTACTGGATATCTGCTTTATTGATATTAATAAAGAGACATTTTGATCAACTCCAGTCAAAGCCATTCAAGAGACTTGTAAAGAAAATATTCTTCTTAAAGAAGAGTTTTTATTAGAATTCTTATCCCCCCTACAATGCTAATTAGTAGAGTTTAAATACATCAAGGACTCAACTACTTTCCCAAACTAAAGGAGTAAACAGCTAGTTGGCAAAATAATAGCCAACGATTATTGGATAATGGAAATATTCCTAAGCAAATAAATAACAATAATAAACTACTGCAAATATTAAGCCATAATTTGCGCTCGAGTTGATCTTCACGGCTTATCACATTTAGATCAAATATGTCTTGTTTAGTTCTTATTTTTTATCATTCGATAGTGTTTCTATTTCAAGTCTCAATTAGCAAGCTGTACTCAATCCGTATAATGGAGGAAGAAGCAATATCAAAATTAGACACAATGGATAATGAGACACTTTCAAGTGATTTGATTTTTGGAGGAAGAACCAATATTATGGAGGAAATAAAGGCCATCAAGCTCCCTAGCACTACCAATCATCTTCACCAAAGATAGGCCCTGAAATACACATTAGGGAAAAATGTTACTACACAATTCTGGTCTTTAGTAAGTTTACTAATTGAAACCAGATTGCATTTCAGATTAGGAACATAGACCGGTTTTAAGTTCAGTCCTGAGAATTCTACAATGTCATGACCATTTTCTTTTACTGTTTTGCCATCTACCACAGTAATTTGAATATCATCCCCACATGTGTCATAAGTAGAGAAGGTGTCTTGGTTTCCAGTCATGTGATTTGATGCTCCTATATCAATAATCATGTCCTAGTGTTTCTCAACCTTAGTGAAAAAAGAGGCTACCTTAATGAGCCACTGTTGCATTGGAAGAGGAAGGGGCATTTTTTTGGTTATGTCAAAAATTTTTGGTGGCTGAGGATTGATTATAACACCTTGACTTGTTCAGAACTAAGGCTAAGTTGACCAGTCTAATTGTTATCAACACAAGTTTCTACTGCAAGGGCCTTAGTGAGTTCTCTCTAATTTCGTGGCTTCCATCTTGCTAGTCTACCGTTGAGTTTCCATCAATTTTCCTTGTTATGATAGGGCTTGCGACAATGGTCACACCATAGTTGCTCTCCACTTTCCTTTCTAGTTCTCTCGCCTTTCGAATTGAAGGTGTTTGGCTTGTTCTAGTGAGTAGCTAGTGTTGAACTGGTTGAGGATGTCCCTTCTAACTTCAACAAAAACTTATTGAATTGAAGGGAAAGGTTTCTGTCCTAATAACCTCCCCCTAACGTCATCTAGATCTTTGTTCAGGCCTTGTAAGAAGTCCAAAACACGCTACTTTTCAACCATCCGAGAAAATTGAACTCCATCTTCATGGCAATGCCACTTGATTTATTGGTATAAGTCCATCTCCTGCCATAACTCAGTCAAGGAGTTATAGTACTCAGTGACTGATTTGTTTCCTTGTTTTAACTCCTGAAGACTGGATCGAACCTCAAACATTGTGAGGTATTCTCCATGTCCGAGTAGATTCCTTTGACTACCTCCCATATTTCATTGGTAGTCTTGTAGAACAGATAAGTCCTCCCAATTCTAGACTCCATGGAATTGATTAACCATGCCATAACAATTGAGTTTCCAGCGTCCCATGCACTAAATCGAGGATCACTTGTAGAGGGCATTAGAGTATCACCAGTAACATAACCAGCCTTTCATTTACCCTTAAGCACGAGGAAGACACGTTGGAACCACTCTCTAAAGTTGTTCTCATTGAGTTTGTGTTGGGTAATGCGAAGGAAATGGTTTCTAATGAGGGGTATGGTGAAGGATTTGGTATAAGCATAAGGGCAGATGAGGTAGCTTCAATGGTTTCTTAAAGAGAATCAGTTTCAATCATTGGAGGCTCCGATACCATTTTAAATTTGCAATAGGCCTACGAGCCCACACGATAGGGAATGTTAGACCACACACAACCTCAAGTGTGGTTCTATCCTAAAACCAATTGGCAATAAATGGAATAGCCCACTAGGCTTAAATGTTAGTCTTCTTTCCCCCTCTTTCTTCGATGTAGGAAACTCACATGTCGGTATTTTCAACACTCACCCTCACATGTGAGTCTCTTTTTACTTGGGCAACCAGCTGATCAAAGTCAAATAGGCCCCCCTTTTGGGGGAAACAATATTGTTGGGCCACTTGCTCTTTGTAAACTTCAAATCCTTCTCCAATTGCTTAAATGATGGGCCCCCTTCTGAGACAAACAATAGGCCAAGATCTTCATTATCTCTAATACCATGAACAAAGAGGTGAAAGGAAATAATTCTCCTTGTTGATTTACTCAGAAAATAGATTTACAATATATAGTTTGAAACTACCCTAATTCTAGGAAGTAAACAGAGGAAAGATTGAGGGAATTATTCCTAACCTACTACAGTTAATCAATCAAAAACAAGTTTGGAAATTTACAATAATTACAGCTAATCACAATAAATACTAAATCACATTAAATGCTAATTACTCCACCATAATTCTCTCCAACAGAATCCACTACCACCATTGATTTGCTTCCCCTTCCAGATGGAAAGATGCCAATGACACCTTTTGTGTTTCTAAAGTGCCCTGGTATTCAAAGAATTGGTTGACACAGTTAGGTCATCAGGAGAACATTGGCCATCCCCTTCTATATTTTTCTCAAAAACACCCATTGGAGGCCTATCTGGAGGAAGGATCTTGCCTTGTAAGCAAGACTCCAGAGAATTTGCTAACGGTAGTCTCTAGCTGATGCAGTTTGTAATTGACGCCCAACTCCATTCTGCTCAAATTATCTTCAAGTCCCCTAAGACCTACTTCTAAATTCTCAATTCGATCCTTGTTGGTTTTTGTAATGTATAGCTCCAATACCAAAAAGATCGGTCCCAGTCAAAGCTATTTAAGAGATTTGTAAAGAAAATAAGGTGAGAATGAACCTCGTAATTTTATTAGAATTCTTATCCCCCTGCAATGGTAATTAGTTGAGTTTAAATACGTTAAGGACTCAACTACTTCCCTAAACAAAAGGGGTAACTAGCTAGTTTGCAAAAAAAATAGCCAACGATTATTGGATAATGGGAATATTCCTAAGTAAATAATAACAGTAATAACAACTACTGAAATTTTTAAGTCATAATCTGCGCTCGAGTTGATCTTTGTGATTTATCACAATTAGAGCAAATATGTCCTATTTAGTTCTTGTTTTTTAGCATTTGATAGTGTTTCTATTTCAACTCTCAATTAGCAAGAAGTTGCACTCAATCCATCCTACACCAGTGTGATAAGTAGTAATCAACACCACCATAACAACAACAAAAAAGGCTTAAATGAATAATCAGCATACCTTTGAACAAGATCATTAAAAATATATCTGATTGCAGCATCTGAGAAGAATGAATTCCCAATCTCTAAATGGAGACCATTCCGAAGCGCATAGTAAGGGATTGACAACAAAGATTCGAGGCAAAGCCACTAAATTAGCCAAAGAATATAGGTCAATAACTTGTAAATTGATTGAATCCCATCTGCACAATTTCTATGAGAATCAATGAAGAATAATTTTGCAGCGACATAAAAGATTCAAGAAAACTACTTAAGGTAGGATCACAAGAATGATAATAACAACATTTTGATCACAAGTAAACGAATGGGAAAAAAAAGAAAGAAATAAACTAATGTCATATTGATAGTCACAAATTAAAATCTTCCAAAATGACAAACACCTAAGAATAATAATAATAATTTTAAAATTAGGTTCTATGCAAGTAGAGAAGCAAAAACAAGAACTAGTACCTAATGTCCAAGTACACAATATGAAAACAGACTAATTATAAAGACCTAATACCTTCCAATTTAACAAAACTGCCCGTCGAGTTCTCACTAGTACCCCAACTGTAAGAAGATTGTTAATATTTTGAAGAAACGATAGGACCAACGAATCTAAACAACCTTTTACTTCTTTTGTCAATGGAAATAAATCACTTATGAGATTCATGGACTGAGAAGAGAAGGTAAAAGCCAGCGCTCTGAGAATAGGAGCTAAAGCTTCATACGCTGCCAGCAAAACTTCGCATCCTGTCTGATATATAAGAAGTAGATCAATCAATGGAGGCAACAGAAAAACAACTAACAATTTCTAAATAGGCAAATAAATAAAGAGCCTAGAAATAATTGTAGTAGTACTACCAAGAAACAACACACCTCAGAGTCACTAATTGTGGAAGTAGTAGTCTTCCAGAAGAATTTCCACATAAACGTCCATGCAAAATTCAGCTGAAGATTACTTTTAAGTTGTGCACAGAACACTAAAATAGAAGATGTTGCTTGTAGTGATGTTATCTATTCATTCAGAAAAGGAACACAGTTACCAAAAGTAAAAGACACATTTCTATAAATGTATGATGCAAAACCCACAACTAAAGGTAGTTGTCTAGAATGAAAAGGAAACAAATACAAAAGAAAAACACCAATACAAACTATATAAAACCAATTATGATGAAGATAGAAAATCTTATATGAAAAGTTCTCCAACCTTGAGATATTTTATTCAAATATAAGTTGATCACAAATAAGACAAGCTGATTGGAATTTAGTAAGCCAATAATATTGACACTAACTAAGGTTGTTATAGTAAAGGGCTTAAACTAAATGAAAACCACATAGAACATAAAAGAATGTGATCATGATAAGGAAAAATGTCATAAAATAGGATATATAATTGAAGAAAACAGAAATTAAGGAAAATCAAGTCAATTGTATTATTGAGAGACTTACTACTTATAGAGGTAGGGTAACACACATTAACAATTTCCAATAAAAAATCCCTATTCAAAGTACTTAAACATTGTCCCAAATATGAAAATCTTGATGTATATGTAAATAGCATCAAGACTCTAGAGGCCCTGAAGTTAGTGTTTCATTCCCAGCTAGCATGTTAATTCTTCAAACCTAGTCGTGAGAAGCTTTTTTCTCGAACATAATATACAAACTGATCATAAAATTTTTTTTACAACTTATAAGTTTACAAAGATTATGATGACCTCTATATGAAACATACAATTGTGTGAAACAAGTTTGTGTTCTAATTATTGTTGATTTATTATCATAATACAAATTCGTAGGTACATCCGCTTTTATCTTATCTTTAAGTTATTATAGATGCTCCTCAAACATAAAAAACCACACAGAATTCGAGCATCAGTTTGAACTCTACTTCAGAAATTGACCTTGCTACCATGTCATTTTTTACTCCATCATGAGAAAAGATTACCTCCTAGGAAAGTGCAATACAAAGTGTATTTTATATCCATTAAGGACCCAACATAAACTGCATTTGCAAAGCTGACAGAAAGCTTGTCAAGAACGAGTTTTCTGAACAAAAACCATAGGGCCTAGAAAGGAGAACTCCAGTAATAGAAAAGAAGATTTTCTTGTGAGTCATCCCGTGACTAAAACCTATGCAGAAAAAATCAAATCACACTCCTACTGCATATGCCAACCTAGTGTGGGCAAAGTTGATTAATTATCCTACAAATTTTGATAGGGAACTTTATCTATAACACCCATCTTCCAACCCACACAACTTATGGCTTCATTCAATTGATACATTTGAAACTCAACACTATAATTTGCCTATTACTTTTACTAGGTTAAGTATATTTTCTTACAAATATCCCTTGACTAGAGCAAGCCATTTTAAATCCAAGAAAGTAACCTTAGTTTGCCAGATCTTATATTTCAAAGCTAACTTCAATTTCAATTTTTACCTTTTCAATATCAATATTTCCACTTAGATAACAGCTTTTACATACCCAAGTACTGCAAAGTACTGCAATAAATTTACATTCATATGAGTGTTTTACGAAGACAGTGTGGTCTCATTGGTTTTGATTGTATATCTTTTTCACCATGACTTCTATGAATTGACCGAACCAAGTCCATGGTGACTATTTTGGGCTGTATAAAACTTTGCTTAAACTACATACCTTATCTTGCCCAAAATTCTCAAAAACTTCGTGATGATTCCATGAAGACCTCTTCTTCTAAGTCTTTAAGGAGGAAGGCATTCTTTAATTCAAATTGTTTTACATTTCTAGTCAAAGTGAGCATTTTATTCATTTTGTCAATAAGTAAAAATATAAGTCAATCCATAAGTTTTGAGTAAATCACATGGTAACCAACCTAACTCTATATCTATCTATTGATCCATCTTCTATATATTTAATGGTATAAACCCATTGTCAATTATATTAGCTATCAAGTATGGCAAAGGAATTAGTTGTAATTTGGGTTCCAGATTCAAACACCTCAATCAAAGGATAATGTTAAGCAGCCCTATCAACGTTTGATTCCATAGCTTATCAAAAGCTAGATTATGTACCTTTTATAAAGCTAAAATTTTGAAAATCTTTCCTCAAGTAGGATTTATTAGCTGTACATATACATGTATATGGTAGAGTAGCTATTTTTAAGGTTTAAGTTTCAGTTTGCAATTTGTATATAATAATAATTCTCCACTGAGAGAACAGAATTTTCTAGCCAAAAGTTCTTTAAGCTCTCATGTTATTAGGGCCTTTTATTCTAGTGCAGCCTTTTTGTCTAATCTCATCCTTGACTAGCCTTTTATCCATCTCAACTCTAGTTTCACCTATGTTTATATAAAAAATAGTCTATCTCCTAGTCTTTTCATATTCAACTCCTTGTCTTTGATAATTCATTTTTTATCTCAACTCTAGTATCTTGACATCATGTCTTTAGATAACTATGAAAATTTCTTAGTTCACTTTAATCGGGAAAAATACTCGATCTGGGAATTCCATTTCAAGATACCATAATCGGTGAATCTATGTTGAACATACGAATATGACTTTTGCAAGGTTTTCATCCCGAAAACAAAGCTAGCTTTTTGCAGGGACAATAAACTTATAGTTATGCTTTGATACAATGAAGAAAATATAAATTGGAAAAAAGACTAGGGTAATATGCATTACAATGGATCATTCTAATAAAAAGTCCTTTAGTATGTAAAATGATCTGAACAAGGAAATTTGTTCAATTGCTACTTTTTTGACAAGTATTCTACATTACATAAAATGATATAAACAAGAAATTTTGTTCCATTGCTGCTTTTTTTACAAGTATTCTACTTTACATATATATAGCTACATAATGCCTCACTTAGCAAATTATAACTAGGACATTATAGCTATAAATCTTCCTATACTCACAGCCTTGATTAAAGCAAAAACTCCTATATTTACAGCCTAGAATAAATCCAAAACATTCTAAAGGAATATTTCATACGCCAAATTGTTTTTCAGCAGACCTTTGGTGAGTATATCAACCACTAGTTGAGACATAAGAACATCCATAAAAACTAGGAATCTTAGGGTTTTGAATGAAAAGTTTGATGGATATCCAATGAAAACATATTCTTTGACCCCTGGATCGAGGTTGGACCAAACTTTATTGGGTAAATGGACACATGCAATGCACTCAAATATTTTTAGGGGTAAATTATATGAAATTCAGTTCAGGGGAAAAAAATTTGAAAAAAAAAAGTTTGTGTTTAATTATAGCAAAAGCTATTACACAATCCTAAACAAGAATCATACACCTTGAATCAAATGAAGCTAAACTAAACATGATAGATATCAAAAAATAAAAATTTACATCAAAGCAACCAGTTTACTGTAAGTTCTCGGCTAACTATGCTTTGCTTATCATTGGCAATAATAACAGCTTAGGGAAGAATTTTTGAAACACTCAAAAGAGTTGCAATGAGTTTAAGTAGGCATTCTATTCATCAAATAAGCTGCAATGTTAGTACCATTATCATTATTAAAAATAGCAATTTTAGTTTGAAATTAGTGCCATTATCTTTATTAAAAATAGCAATTTTAGTTTGAAATTGTGTTTTAATGATTGTATAAAAATTTTGGACTTACCATTATCATTATTAAAAATAGCAACTTTAGTTTGAAATTAGTACCATTATCATTATTAAAAATAGCAATTTTAGTTTGAAATTATGTTTTGGAGTATTGTCTCAACTCAACCATTGACTAGTCAATATTCCCAACACAACCAGGTATGATCGTAGCTTTTATTGAATATTCCCAACACAACCATGTATGATCATTAATGAAAGTTACGGATCATTTTTTACCTAAACAAGTAGGAATTTGAGAAAGGCACCAAACATCAATATAAATAAATGAAATGATCATGAAGGTTCATAAAGCTTCTAAGGATAAATATTTTTATGATTTTTTGACTAAATGCAATGCTTATAGTGAAAAAGAGAAAAATCAATAACAACAAAAACAACAACAATCCAATAAAAAATTCATTGATACACGGGCTCTGGGGAGGTCTAGTAGTACGTAGCCTTATTCCTAACTAATAGAAAAGTTGTTTCTAAAAAAAATATCTCTATTTTTGAAAAAGAGAAAAATCCATTCTCTTAAATTAGAAAGGAAACAATTTTTGAAGATAGAAAAAACTAGGGTCTACCAGTCCATAATGCCAAAGTAGTATTTTTATCTTTAGCAAGGATGGAATTAATACTACTTAGTCCATGAGGTCTTTTATGCTCGGAGACTTCTTCAAACTAGTAAAGAGCATTGATAATTCTAGCATTGCCAATATGAATTCAAGTCTTGAACACAAAATGGGAATCAAATAAAGTGACTACAATTAGAATCTTTAGATAGTTTGCTAATGGACAAAAGATGGCATGCAAGTTTGGGTACATCTAGAACAGATTTAAGGGATAGAATATTTCACAAAAACAACCATATCGTTGCTTTAGGTGAGAAAGACCCATCTGAAATACGTATTTTTTCATAACTCGAACAAGGAAGATAAATGTGAAATAAATTTGAAATCATGGAGTCAAGTACTCCAGAATCAGTGATCGTAAAGTAGAAGTGAGAGATAAAGAGTAACACAATAAGGCATTTAACTTACTACCTATTTCTGCCAAAGAGGTATTAGGAGTACCAAATAATCTGGAATTGGATTTGAGCAATTTCAAGATTTGATAAACCTGTTATGGACTGAAAAGGACTATCTCAACTTCATTACATTAGGATATCTTTTGGACGTTTTCTGCAATTTTACCCTTCCAATTGTCTGGTTTCCCACGAAGTTTCCAAGAAGTTTTACTAGTAGGCGTTGGCTTGTTGCAATGATCACAACAAACATGGTTTTTACCATCAGATTTCTTTCTGGTCAATGTGTCTTTATGAGTATTTATGGCTGCCAGTAGAGTTTTCTGTTGTGCTGAAACCTTCTTTCCTAACACCCTAGCATACAATGAACCTGGGAAAAACTTCACCAATAGATGGAAGGGGTTGTCTTCCAATTATTCATCCCTTAACCTCATCAAATTCCATATTAAGTCCTATGACAAATTTGAAAATCTGGTCATCCTCCACCTTTTCCTGTAATGGTTGCAATCTGATAGAACACTAGCAATCTTTATTTAAATGTGTTCTGTTGTGTAGTATTCCAAACACCCAGTACACCCAGTGCTTAGTGAGTAAATGACAGTGTGTTCTTTAGACTATAGATCAAGAAACAGAAGAAAAGAAGTATAGCAGAAATGTATGTCCACAAGACTGCTCCTGGACCTTCTCCTCCAAGAACTCCCTAAGCAGACAGCACCCTTTTCCTTCCTTCAGGTTAGCTTTCGAGAGGCCAACCACTCTCCTAATCTTCACTCTATTTTTTCCTCCCTTTTTCCTTACCTCCTGTTCTGCAGAAATACCCCCTTCTCTCTCTCCTGCCCAGTGGGCCCTACTACTGCCAAGTTAGTTAGGATTGTCCTCCCCTTTTTCCCCCTGCAGCAGCCCCTCTCTGTCTTCTAGAATATTCCTTCAACCCCACGTGCCCCTTCTTCCTTTTATAAACTTTCTCAATTAATTGTCTATCACAATCCTCAAAATATTTTCATTCATAAGAATTGTGTAAGTCCAGATCTTGCCATAGATGCTTTAGAGAATTAATATAATTTGTGGCATTGTTCCCACCTTGGCAAATCTGTCCAAGTTTCAGCATTATTTCATATACTTGGGACTGATTTCTCAAGTCATAATATATTAAACTAACATTATCCCACAATTCCTTTGATATGTGATAATACATATAATCGGTATCATCCTCCATAGAATTTACTAACCATGTCAATACCATAGAGTTTTCCACATCCCAAACTAGATAAGTAGGATCATCCAAGTCTGGCCCTTCTTATCACCAATTAAATACTCAATCTTTTCTTTGCCTCAAATTTACATGCGTAAAGATTGAGACCAACACAAAAAATTGTCTCCATAATAAAAAATGAATGTGAATCTGAAGATAAATCATGAGGATTCTCTTTTTTATTGATAGAATCCTTAGCTTCATGAGGAGGTTCATGGATAAACAAGAGAGGATGTAGCATCTAATATAATTTCAGCCATGGTGGTAAGAAAGAGGATGATAAGCAAATGGATGATAGTACAGGATTTTTATTGATATTTAGCAATAGCATCCTAGGAAACTACAAGAGCCAAAGCTAGCGGCCAACAATGGCCCCTCAAGCTTTCAGCTGAGACAGTACAAAGAGAAAAGATACCCCCTCTGTGCTACCCCATTCCCTTACATACTCTCCTCTCCACTCGATTAGCTATTAGCTTATCTCTCCTCTAACTAATTCTAACAAACTCACTGTCTAACCGTTAGCTGACTCATCATTCCCTGAGTCACTCACTTTCTGCTCTGCCTTAGTCTTTCTCCTGGAATATGTTAACATGGGTTTGTGGCCCATGTTCTGTTCTTTCCTCCTATTTCTCCTAGAGTAGGCCAATATGGGTTTATGACCCATATAGCTATTAGAGGAAAAGAAAACAGCTAGCGTTTGTTGTTTAGAAAAAATTGGTTAGCTATAGTGCCAAGTAAATTGATATAAACAAGAAAATTTGTTGTATTGCTGCTCTGTTTACAGTGCGCTACTTTAGGTATATATAGCTACATAATGCATCTAAATTAAGAAATTATAACTAGAAGATTATACCGATAAATCTTCATATATTTACAGTCTTGATTAAGGCCCAAACTCCAATATTTACAGCCTAATATTCTAAAGGAATATTTCATCCACAATATTCCAAAAGGAATATCTTCTAATCCGACAAAGTATTTACACATTGTCCCTAAATTGGTAAGTTAATTATGGGAATCTTCCTATATAAGATAATTGTATCAAGGCTATCCAACATATACCTTTTTTTTCATAAAGGAAGGTAACAGTAAAAGTTGTAAATACAGATGGCATTTTTATAAATGTCATATGGATACCCTATTTTTGAATATAAGGGAAGGATAACAATGTAAAAGTAGTCAGTATATAGCCAATTTCTACAACATCAAGGAGACTCTCAACTTCCAGAAAATAGAGAATCAAATGTCTTCAAGAAGATTCCATTAAATGTGTCAAAAAAGAGCTAAGAAAACATTAACATCAAGCATGGATCAATCCATGCATGATCGTTCAATATTTCTACAGCGATCAAGTTCCACAACCAAAAGAACTTACAGCTTTCAACACACAAGTTGTGGTCAAAGTGGACAATCGTCGTTGACTACGACCTCCAAGTTTTCCTCTCACAGAATTAGGCAGAATAGTTCCCTTATCAACATGGGACCAGAATATGGAACAGCAAATATTAGCAAAAGAGACTAGCTTGTCCTGCATATCAAAAGAAAAATGATAGACAATAAGGAAAGTTGTTATTTACTATTAACTGTAAATTGCACATCTATCTTTAAATTAGAGGGAATACAAATGCACAAACACACATGTAATATAATGAGATTGACTCATGTAGTGAATACCAATAAAAGCATAATTATGTTGGATAACTTCTCATACACCACAGAATATTCTGCATAACCCAAAACTTCCACTCTCCCAGTATGTAATCTAGATTTCATTTTGCTCCCATGTTCAGCTACATTCTGCTGCAGCGTCCGAATCTCCTCAACCAAGCTCACAGTAAGAATGAAAAACTTCACAAGTGACAAATGTGAGGAATTTGTTTCACAGCAATCTTTTCCACAATTTTGAATATACTGCAAATGTCAACATAAACATTGTCTGAATAAGCCAAAAACAACAGAAACACCTACCATGAGAAATGCTACTTTTTCTACATCACAAATCCATAGAAGACCAGGTAAACAATAATAATAACAACAATCTAGAGTAGGCTATATTAGCAGTGGGTTTACTGCAGAACCAGTAGTTTCTTTCCTCCTTTTAATTGGTAAGAGAAGGATTTGCTTCCAGGTTCCTCTCAGTCGTTAAAGTTTTTCATGCACATTGTCCATACATGACAGCAACTCTAGAAAAAAATATTTAATACGGGAAAATAAATACATGCATATATGCAACATACAGCATAACCTAATCTCTCCATACCATCTATACATTTATGGGCAGACAAACTGTAGAAACTAATTTCACAGAAAGAGACATATATAGAAATTTATGCTGACATAATATGTAAAGCAGTCAGAAATATTATGGCAATAAATGGTCAAAACAAACCATCAATACAGGTGTCAACTGATGTTCCTTCCGCACTGCAAGAAAAAGGGTTCTCGCCCATCTGTTTGCTTCAGCATTCCATGCATCTAGGTCTTCATCATCAAAAGTAGCATCAGCACCAATTGAATATTGGGAACTAGTAAAACATTTTGGGAAGTCTTCAAGAGATTTCAGAAGCTTGATCTCATCACAGTGGTTACTGGAATTACTACATTCATTTTCATATCCCCAAAGCCATTCCTGTGTTCTTCTTCTTAAAGAACCTTGGAGAGCGGAAGATCCATGAGAAAATCCAATGATAATGTGTGAATGTTCCAATATCAAGACTTATTTTAACAATAACTTCATCAACTATGTTACGAAATTAGCATAAAAACCTATTGGAAAAAAATAAACAAACACTTGCAGGAAAAATTTGTAAATTACAGCAAGTATTCAACGTTCGTGATCCAAAATACCTAATAAGGGAACAAACGTAAGGCATGGATATATGTAAAATTAAAGCACTAATCAGCAGTGACAAAACAAGAATCCTAAGAAAATACAGAGGTTGACTCTCTTTGGTTTACTAGTCCTCTAACATGGAATGACAACCATGCATTCTTTCAAGAGGCAGTTGACATATATTCAATAAAAGGAATGAATTGAGAAAATGCAAAAGCACTAGTATGCTTTTTCCCAAAGAACCAACATGAACCAAACTAAAAATTTAAACTATTTTCTTTCTTTTCAAATTCCTATCTGTAACGCCAAACACACATTTGAGATCCATAGAATTGGAACTCATACTACCAATTTCAATCTATTGCCGGTGTGTCATACAAAATTGAAATTTCAATTTCTCACCCACATTCGCATAATTCAAAAATGATAAAATTCCAATTCCTAAGATATGAGGAAAGACTTGCAATCCCACACAAGCGAATCTTCACTAAAAATAGCTATATCTTTGTTCCAATTTTAAATAATATAATTGTTTTAAAATTTGAATTCATAAAATCAAGTATAACTTGGGTCTAGAGATTCTCTTCTCACATATATGAACAAAGAAAAATGTCAAACAAGTATCAGCTACACCTACAAATATAGAAAGTAATTCTCCTCCACATCAAGCGACAAGCATCAAATAGATCATGGGAAAAAGTTAAAATGAAGGAGAAGACAGTTGGGGACATGGTGAAAATAAAAACAATTAGAAAGATAAAGAATCTTAAAACAAATCCACTAATGAAGCAAAAGGTAGAAGGGTGTTAAGGTAAATTGCTTTCATACCATCATAGTCAGTAAACTCTCGAGGAAATGCTGAAATAAATTGCAAAAGAACTTCAAATCGAACATCGGCTGTCTTAACTACCGAAGCAGCCGCTACCAGGACTTTCTCACAAACTAGAAATACGTTATGGGCAAGAAATTAATTATAATCGGTGTTGAAAAGATAAAGATTCAGATTTTAAAGTATACCAAACAAACAATTATAAGCTAAACGGTTTGAGATCAAAGACCTTGAAGACGATAATTACGATTGAAATGTTGCTTGCTGCTCTCAATAACAAATCTCAAGGCATCTAATAAGTCTATATTCATATTCTGATCTGGCACATATTCCACAGGGTATTCTTCTTCAGCCCATCCTAGTTCACAATCACCGTGAATTCTGACTCCACATGCAACTGCAGCAATACACTCAACAAGACCCATCAATCCAGCTCTACCAAAAGAGATTTGTTTGGCTATTGATGCCAAACTATGCAAAAGGGCAACCCCTTTCCTGTAACAATATACGACAGTATTTAATAATATACTCACTTTTTTTTTTTTTACATGAAGCAAGTCTAATATACTTTCGTTTGATTCTCAAGTTGTACCATCCTTCATGGAAAAAATATAACAACTAAGGATATCATTATGCTTAAGAAAATCAAAATTATAAATCGAGGCCTATAGGTAGATTTGTAATTGTTTTGTTATATAAGATTTTAGGGCTAGAATTTACAAAATAAGGAATTAATAAAAAGAAATGATTTAGGAGTCACTCCTAGAATTTGTATCAAGAACTAAAGAGTCGTAACAAAACCTTGAAACAAACAAAACAATTGAAATCACACCAACTACTTTCTAGAAATCATTTATAGAGTTTAGGAAACATTTTGAGTATTTAAGGATCACTCTTGGTGAGAAAATAATGTTCCACAATTTGAAAATTTAGTGTATCACTCTTACAAAAGGAAAAAAAAAAGTTTCACAAAAATAATTAATCTATGTTATTTCTTGAAGGTTGGAAACTTAAACATATATACAAAGAAGTCTTGAAACTCTAATCCTAACATAATAGGAAGCCTAACTAAAAAAAATCCTATTTAAATAATAAAAATCTTAATAGAATTGATATTTAACCACAAATGCTTTCCTTTCCTAATAAAGAGAATTAAAATAATTATTTTATTTGCATTATGATCCCAAGCTTGATGAGAATCAACCTCAAACAATCAATCATTGCCATGCATGTGTCCTATCAATACTTTCTAATAAGTTGAAGTAAATTAACTTTTGAGATAATCAATCATAAAGTGCTGAACCTTTTAGGATTTTTTCAATCTAGTGCTTAAGATTTAAAATTTTTTAATAGAGTGACCAACCTTTAAAACCTTAACAATTCAATTCAAAACATTTTGTTTCATTAGTAATTTGTGGATTTGGATAACAAAATCTTTATTTTCATGATGTGTAGGTGCCCATTTAAAAATATGCGCTATACTCCAATCTAAACATAGCCATTATTTTTCCAAGTGGACATCTACATTTCATAAAAAACAAAAAATTTCGTTAGCCAAATTAGTGAATTACTAAAAAATTAATGTTTTGAATTAAATTGTTAAGGTCTTAAAAAGTTGGTCACTCAATTAAAAACTTTAAAAGCTTAAGCATTGGATTGAAAAAATATCAAAAGATATGGTACTTATTATTGATTATCCCTTAATTTTTTCCTATACATCATATAAAGAACCTTGAAATTCACTTAAACAATGATTCGAGCTTCCATGAAAGACAAACCATTTTCATATTCTTTCTAAAGCTATGAATGTGGAATTACCAAAAAAATAAAAACAAAGGTAATACCTTCTACTTTTGGAAGTTGCATATTGATGCATAAATCGTGCAGCACCTTCAATTGTTTGTGAAGTATAGATTCCTTTTACACCTAGAAAATAGACAATAAAGCATATTAGAGTCAGAGCAATGAAACATGACATGTTTTATGACCATAACAAAGGTAAATAAAAAATAAAGATCAAACAAAGTAATGTGGAACCAACCTAGAATAAGAGCTAAATGGTCTATAGCTAGAACAAAACATTCCCTTTGTGCAAAATTGAAGGAAAGTTTAGAACCTATTAATCTTCTCATATGACCAGTTAAATTGTTTTTAGAAAGAGCAATCCTCAAAACCAACAACCTAACAAAAATAAAAGATTCTTGGAATTTTCTATCTCTAGCTACACAACAATGTTATCTACTTATAAAATCAAAAAGGAAGTGCAACCAACAATATTTTAAGCACCCTTGTAAAAGCCACAAGCTCTTACGATACTAAAAATATAACAAAAGGAAAATAAACAATTTTATGTAACTAGGTAGGAAGTTTGGCCTAAATCATTTCTCATAAGTCCGCATTAACATTAAGACCCATATAATAATTTGTCTAGGTTTCTTCAATCATTCAATCCAAATTTAAATTTCTTTATTCATTTGAAGATCTTGATAATGAACTCAAATGAGAACTAACCAAAATCTTTGTGGTGGACATAGTCATTCAATCCTTCAAGAAAAGGACCATGAATAAAGCTCGTAGGCACTGATTTTGCAAATTCACCATACTTCACCCACTCTATTCCCAAAAATGACTGCATAATCAAGCATCTAACTGCAAACAATATCATATAGCAAAAAAGGAAATAACATAATAATTATTGGATCAGTAAAGAAAAGCTTCTATATTACTAAACCAGCCAATTCAAAATAAATAGACAATCTTAACAAGTAAAAGTAGTTTGATCGATTGCAACTTAGGGTCAGAATTCCAATACCTTGGGGATTATCATGTCGTAAGCCTCGTTGCCACAAAATTGTTAACCAACTAAAACTTTCACACGAAGCTTCACTCTTATTTTCATGACCTCCATAAATTGAGCTTGCAAAACTATCATTTGAAATAGAAATACGAAGTAATAAGGATACCTGCAAGGAACCACTATTAGGAATTGATACAGTGCATATGAAATAGACAAATTTTGTATACCACTCCACAAAGGTAGGCATGACAATGAGCTGGGCCAAGTTGGGTCCATTCCAAAAACTACATCGTTTTAGTCTTGAGTTTCTTAAACTTACAGACCAAGACGACTTTGTTTTAGGAAGTAAAACCAAAAAAACATCATCATTTTGGAGAAGAGGCTCTAGCCATTCCGGCCAACCTTCAAGCCACTCAAGCCTAGCCCAACCCAACGCTTGGTCAATACAGGCCTAGCTTGCTAATTTAGGGTCAAATTAAATCAGGCTTATTTTGCCAAGCCTACATAAAGGGGTAAAGCAACCTAGTATGTAATATATTCGTTTTTAAAATATAGGCATTCAGCCATATGGATGATTTAGAACATAACTTTGTACCACTGCTTTATTTTGGTTGGCATAGTGCTTTTCATCCAAGAAGCAAATAGGTTCAGACCAATAAAGGCAACAAGATACTTGTCTATGTTTTATATTCTTTAAGGTATAAATTATGATCAATACCTAGTAACTTTTATATTTCATAATAACTAAAACTTTTAGGAACGTATATCATTTTCCCTAAGTTTGCAACAAAGAAGTTCCAATATTAATGCAAACTTTAAGTTCTTTTGAGAAGTATGATTTCCTTTTAATTGTTTCACAATTCAAAGTCAATGAGACTTAATATCATTATAGAACTACCTGGTGATTCCAAGCCGCTTCAACCAGGTGAGTACCATACTCTTCAAGCATTTCATATAGGAGGATGAATGCCTCCCATTGTTGTAAATTGTTCAATTGAGAATCACCATAATCACAAAGTTTGCCTACACCAAGGGATTTAGCTTCTTTGTTTGCCCACAATTCCCTTCTAGTCATGCCACGAGGAATCAGATGTGTCTCTAGTGGTTTCTTCTCCGCAACAACAGTGAAGTGTTCACTTCCCCCTTTTAGTTGTAGAGTTGCTTTCAATAGATGTATTGATTGTTTCCTCAGTAATCGTTCCTCATCAACCTAGCAAGCCCATGAAAAAAATTAAAGAAAGACACAACATCACTTTGAGCTACAAAGTTTAGTCATATATCATGGTTGAATCAGAAAACTCTAATTCGGTGGTGCTCAAGTACCAGGCCCCTTTTAATTTCAGTCCAAAACTCTCTTTCAATCTTCAAATCAATTTCTGCAAAATTTCCATTTGCATTTTCACGTCCTTCACAACAAGGTGTAAATGACAGGTATAAAGAGAGCACGCAATAGGCATCTCTTCTCTCTAATGGTCCAAGAGAAAACAGTGATCTACAACACTTCCAAATTTTCCTAAAAAACAAATTTCTGGTTTATAACCACATGGGGTTAGTATCGAAGAATATAGAAAATGGATGTAGAATAAGTTACAGGTGTGTGCAATTTGATGAATTATACCTGGAAACGATTAAAACCATTCCCCGAATTGAGACTTCCAAATAGTCATGAGAAGCAAATGACTTGAAAATGACAGGGAGAAGAAAGTTTAAAGCACAAGAACGGTGCTCCAAACATTGTAAGAGCATCCTTTCACTCATAATACAAAGATCCCAAAGCAACTCTCCAAAGAGCTTCTCTATGTCCCCATTCCCATTCACAAAAGTTAAACCTTGGTTTGAAGCAGCACAGAAACTTTGTACAGAAGCATCAAGTATTAATGCCAAAATATGGCACAATACTGGCAACGAAAAACACCCAGAGAGGGATATCAAAGAGCCTCCACTCGAATCAAAACCATTCATCGTGTCATTAAAACCTTGCCAATCTAAGCAAAAATTCCATTTATAGGCATCTGGCTCCGCACTTTGAAACACACCTACAGAATGACAAAGTAATCTCAAGAACAAAGGTACCAAGGTTTCTTTCAAGACATTCCATGTGTTCGTCACTTTCACAACATCAATTAATGTCTCTGCAACCTAAGTTCAAATTAATGAACAGAAAGCAATACAAGGGACAGTTAGCAACAAGCATATTCAGTCAGTTAATGCAGAATGTATTAAACTTGACAACAGTTGAAAACTTTACCTGGCCCAGCATTTCATGCTCATATCGATGAACCATCTTTATGATTGGAACAAAGCATTTCCAGATAAATGACTTCAGGGCATCCGGATTTGTCCCTAAAGAGAATTTCAATCGACATGAAGACAGAGAGCCAATTTAACCGAGCTCTATAGTAACAATAGAATTCAAATAAAGCAAAGGATCATCTCACCAAGCTTTTTTAGGAGATGGCAAAGCGCACCAACCATTGCCGCAACATGGGTACACTCCAACTTCTCGTCCTCAACGATATCCTACAAAGCACCACACGAGTGGCTAAGTGTATAGCTAAATGCATCTAGGCAATCTCCCAATATAAATAGATAATTATCAGCTTTCACTGAACCTATTAATGGTCCATTCACTAACGATGGAGAATTTACCTTGACAAGGTTAGAGAAGGAATCAAGAAGTGAAGAGAAAAGGGAAGATGGAGAAAAGTGAGTGGATACTAAAATGCAATCAAGCATTGACGGGATTGCTGCCAAAGGGACTTGCTTAAAGCTTTTCGATAGCGAGGAGACCAGAGAGTCCATTGCACTCATCTCTGCGCACCCTGCCAGAACAGGAATAGAAATTTTTGAAAGAGAAGGTTTCGAAGTTGTGTATGTTTGAGTGGGGTCTGACCCGTAGGGTTTTAGCTAAACCCTTCTTCTATTCTTTCCAACCGATGCAAACACCTTCTCATTGCCTAGACTTTTACACCTAAAAATCTTAATATCTTTTACCTCTAAGTATCTTAACATCTAAACCAACAAAACCTTTATATGGTTGATTGGAATATCATTTTTTTTGTAATAAATTATTCTATTGTTTGGTTGAAAAAAATGTACATAACATACATAATTCAACTCTATTTTTCTTGAGTTTGGGGAAAAAGTAAGGTAGCAATTAGTTCATATAGAGTAATAATAATAAGAATGAAAATTAATACAGTGAAGAATAAGAATAGATATAATCATTA
>JANIHY010000210.1:42318650-42329227 GCA_027479065.1 Erythroxylum brevipes
GACCTTTCATTGTTCGCAATGAGGATAAAGGGAAGAAGAAAATGTATCCTGAAAGGATAAATGATCTGACAGATGAACATATTGAAGTTGAAGTGAGAAACATTGATGAAGCATGACATACAGTCCAACAGATTGGAACTTATGTTTCCCACTTCATTTCAACAGCGTCAGGAAACAAGTGTGGTCAGCAAACCACTGAAGATTCTTTTCAAGTAGGTGGAAGACTTTCAGAAGGGCCGTACAGATCCATTAAGGTTGGAGACCGAAGCTACTCAGTATAGTTCTTTGTGCATCTCATTATGCACATTAGACTTTTATCAACTGTGTCTTCATTTGGTGATGTTCTTCACCTATTGGGAAGACAAGTTCCAAGACTAACTGGCTTTGATGATCTTGATCTTCCAGAATCTAACCTATCTGTTCAACCTCCTACCTTTACAATAATTGAACCAGATGTTATATCTTCAGATGCATATACTACGACTGTTGGTGTTAAAGCGTACAACAAAAGCCTGATGAAGATATTGAAGAGAAAGTTGATTATCTGTGTGCTTCTGTGGGTGACTTGCATAAGAAGTAGCGGATATTCAACAAGATATCAAGTCACTTCGCATTGAGATGAGACAAATGTTTTCTGAAGTTATGAAGCATTTGCGATCATGATTCTTTTTTATAAATAACAAATAGAGCAAGGAGAAGACAAAGAAGAAATGACAAAGATAGGGGGAGAAGAAGAAAAGAAAAGGAGAACACAACAGAAGATGGAGGACAATAAAATTTTTTTAATGATTATTTGTTATTATCAAAAAGGGGGAGATCGTTAAGTCAAAATGACTTTATGATTAATTTTGATGAAAACCAAATAATGATGAAGCTGAAGAAAAGTGAGACGGAAGCAAAAGTGAGACGGAAGAAAAAGTAAAATGAAACGGAAGCAAAAGCAAAGTGAGACGGAAGCGAAAGCAAAGTGAGATGGAAGCCAACGCAAAATGAGACGAAAGCGAAAATGAGTCAGAAGCAAAAATAAAATAAGACGGAAGCCAAAGCAAAATGAGACGGAAGTCAAAGCAAAATGAGACGGAAGCGAAAATGAGACGGAAGCAATATGAGATGGAAGCGAAACAAAAATGAGACGAAGGAGTAGAAGACGAAGAATCAAATCAGTTTAAGTTAGTTACAGATGTCAACTAAATAACCGTTTTTTTAAAGATCAAAAATCAAGAAGAAAGAAGCAGTTATCAAGAAGCAGTTGAAGACGAAGACTATAAATATGAGTCGAAGTCGAAGACTGAAAGAGTTAGTGGTTTTGTTAGTGATATTCAAAAGTTAAACACTGTATTTATGCGAAAACACGAAAGCTATATTTTCTGTAACAAAACTAGCAATATCTTTCTGTAAGAAAAAAGAATAGTTGAGAGCCTGAAGAGGCCAATTGAGAAAAAGAATACTTGTTATTCAAGACCTGAAGAGGCTCGGTGAAAAGAATACTTATACTTTTGTGAAGTATAGTAAAATCTCAGAAGGGATTCTGAGGATTGGACGTAACCCACGGTTTGGATTGAACCGGTATAAAATTGTTGTGTCGATTCTCTCTTAACTCTTAACTCCTGTTTCTATTGTTGATATAAATACTTCATAATATTGTTTGTTAATCGTTTTGAGAAAACAAATTTTTAAAAGGGGATTGTATTAAAAATTCGAATACACAATTCAACCCCTCTTCTTGTGCACTTTGTATATCGTATACTAACATGTGATTCACTTCACATTAGACGCGTGTACCGCCGCATGTTCGCCACGTGTGAGCAACACGCGCCTGTCCTCCCATGCTCGTGGGAGCACGGGTCGTGAGTTGCGCATGTGGAGCATACGCAACACGTGTCCGTCGCTTTGTGAAGCGACGTGTCGGTATGCGATTGGCGCGTACACTACACGCGCTAGTCGTATGCCAACTCTTGCGACTACTGTAGCACAATCGTGCACGTGCCCGAAGTCTCTTTCGTATTCTGATGCCAGAGGTGATTTATAGTGTCTCGGGAAGCCATTTTTTGCTCTGTTCGGTTTGTTTTTGACCATTTTTTATAACTAGCCTTATGTATACTACTTTTACGTAATTATATACTAAAAAAACTTTAAAACGAATAAAAAAAAATCATATGAGATGTAAAACTAAAAAACTTTCGATTCTGACAATTCAATCACGTGACCACTCTAATACCACATATAATATGTAGTACAGATCTTATTACATACCAAGGATTTATATGAAAGGATTAGAAATGAAGGTAATGCAGAATACCTTATTTCGATTTTATCTCTGATTCTGATGCCGATTTTGAGTTCCAAATGAACCCGAATCTACCGGGACCTTTATAGATAGTATTTTCCAACACGTGGTTTAGGCCTTTTTATAGTTTTCTCAATATGTAGGGTCTCTTAACGAGCTAGAGATTCCTTAAGTTTATAATTGATATGAGCAACTGCAAGAAATTTTAATCTTTATATAAACTTCATATCGAGTTTTCCATCACAAGACTGATATGAGCCTAATCTACACTAATTAGGATATATTTTTTACCCAAATTTTGACCCATTAATTTAGATTATTTATTGAGTTATTTTATTATCTTTATCTAAATCAAATTATGTAATTTTATCGATAGTTTATTTAAAAGCTAAAATATGTAATTAAAAGGTGTTTAATTTTATTATAAAGGACAAAATTATCCGACAATTTCTAAGTAGGCATAATTTGCACGTGAATCATCGGTTAATTACTTTAACATCGATAATTGTAAAAAGAGGTCATGGCAAAATTCTTTGTTTTTTTCAGGATTTTAAGAACGCAAATCTTTTAGGAAAACCGATAGAAGAGATTGTTATCTTTATATTCTTAAACTTTTAAAACCAACTAATGATGATATTCCCTTGTCTCGTAGCACTATGAAGGGCAGAGGGCTCGTCAATCAACTTTTGTATTAAAGTAGTTTATGATTTTGTCCTCCTTGCTCCCGTGTGCTTTTTGCCTGTGTATTGTTTATTGGGTTCCATCACGGAAGTACTGGTGGCTTGACTCCAAAACAGTACTAAAACTTTATTTTCAAAACATCAATAATAACTTGTCACAGAATTATGAAACGCAAGTGCGGATGGGTTGAATCAACTTGCATCGATATTACTTTTCAAAAATATATGAATATTAATTAAAAATTCTTAAAAAGTCATATCATATATTTTCAATTTTATTTGTGTTTTTACGCTTAATTTAAATTTAAAATGTTACTTTTTACAGTTATAAATTTATAGTATTTTAATTAAAATTAATGAAGTATAATTAAACATGATTATATCTATTATTTTCTAACTGTTTATACGATATTTTTTGACGGTTCTGCGAGCCGACAAAAGCTTATTCTAGTTGTGGTGGTAGCTGAAAAGCAATGCACTTCGTCCGCTAAGTCGTTCGGCCCCAGACGGCTAGTAATTGAACATATGATAATAAATACATTTTCATATATTATTTGTTAAAAATATTAAATTGAAAAAAATAAACACGTCGCAAGAATCATGATTGCTGTATTGTATTTATTCATGCCAGCTGTGCCTCTGCCTGGGGGCCTCGTCCTGATCTTTCTTCGGCAACTGGGTTTAGCCTTTGGGATTTTGGATTCCAAAATCATTGTCCGGTTAGAATTGATAGCTCATTTTCAGCGGACGTATTTATCTGTACCGTAAAAATTTTGTGCCGTTGTTCCCTTAACATTTAACTCATTTATTAACTAAGAGAGACAAAAATAAATGGATTGGATGTAAAAAGGAACAGGGAGCATAACAATTTTCGATACAGGTGAATAGATTCTCATTTTCAATCGTGCGTTGGATAATGATACAAGTGCACTACCCAGGCCAATCTGGACAGAAGGTAAAAAGGTCCTTGCTTAAAGCCCACATTTATTAAGAACCTAGAGACTATAAGTTATTTTATAATATTTCATTTGAACAAAATAGGTTTCCAAAGAATTATTCTTTTTTAAAAAAGATTTAAAGGAGTTTATTTGCGGAGTAAACATTAATTTCAATTTGGTTAAAAAAAAGCTCAATCCATATACATATATAATTATTTTTTGGGAGGTAAAATAGTGGTAGAGTGAACATTTTAAAATAAATTTGCTCTTGCTAAATTCTAAATTTTATATTTTTCTAATTGAAATTCAATAAGAGAGGTGTTAAATTCAAGAATTCTGCCTTGACCTTGCCTCCATCAACATCATTACTATATAGGTAAGAAATGCATCTCATTTATTCTCTAAAGTCTCTCTTTTTTTTTCTTTGAATTTTAGATTTTCTCAATAGCTCTTTTGATTTGAATACTAAATAAAAATTTAGAATTTGATTATATGTATAATAGTTTTTTCAATTTGGGTTGAAATTTTTATGTTCAAATTGAAACTCATGTTAAATTTTGCGTATAATTTATTCATTTCTTATTTCAATTGTAGTTTATCCATAATATGTATGATATTTGTCAATTGCAATTTTAAGTACAGTTTCAATTCAAAATGAAGTTTATTTGAGTAAATTTTCTCTTTCATTTCGCATATATCATAGCTAATAATTTTAATCCTTTATTTCCTTCTTCAATTGCAATTTATTTCTCTTTCATTTATTAAGTAATAATTAACATTTTTTGATTTATGGGTTCGATTTATTTATATATTTACATTTAAAATTTTAAATTTATTTAAGAAATCTAGTTTTAATATTTCTATAATGTTGATATTGATGTTAATGTCTATTCTTTTTGCTAAAAAGTGGATCATTATTAGTTTTCAATATTTTAGAATTATTAAAAAATTAAAAATGAATTATGAGTATTATAGCTTTTATCAAAAAAGTTTATTCTTTGTTTTTCCATTTTTAATATAGGATATCAAATTTAGCTCTTTATTTTTTTTCTTTGCCGTAGATATATAATATCATTAATATATCTTGATGATAAAAGGCCAAGTTATTATTGTGCTGTTGTGCCTATTTGCTTCTTCTAGTTTCATACATATGTTTTTGTTCATTTCTTAGTTCAATTGTGTTATATTTATTTTATATGATGTTGTTTAAAAAGCATTCGCTTATAAGTGAACAAAGAAAAAAAGGAAAATGAGTCTAATAGTTAATATCCTAAAAAGGAGTTATCGATAAATTTATTAAAAGAGCGATTCTTCTAACGAGAATTGTGAGAAATTATTTGAAGATAGTTTTGAACATCCTAATGACAATTTAAGTGATGAGATTCGTATTCATAAGAATGCTAACAATTTTAGTAAATACAAACATGTGTCAAATAAATCTAATTTAGAAAATTTAAGGATAAATAAACAATCAATCCATCTGTTGAATATTTATAATCTCAAAAATTAGAATAATCTTGACAATAAAATAATGAAAAATTTAATTGGAAAAAGGCCTATAAGGAAATTCAATCTTGTGTTTTTTTTTAAACAATACATATTTGTATATTGTCAATTCGATGAGACTTTTTTACTTTTATCCCAGTCCTATAAAATATTAGGAACAACCTTGACACTACCTATAATGTAAACTGATGGAGATTAAAATAAGAAAAGGAGGCAAAATGAGAGATTGGGGTTGATATTTTATTTGAAAATTTAATAATCATGTTGTTCTAATAAAAAAGGGTAAAACGTTTAGTAACCTGAAGTGCTTAATATTAGCTATTATTTGCACAACAGGGAGTATAGGGAGTTATCCCAGGAAATTTTCTACCAAATTAGATGAATAGGCTAGTCTTTGGTTTGTCACAGCTCTTCAACTTGCCTTCTTCGAACTATTACAAACTCCATTTATAAGATATATATAATACCTTTTGACATTCATCACATTAACTTTCTCCATCATCTTTGTAACACCCTCATACCCCCCAAGAGGATATACAGGTGTCACACAAAACATAACTAAACAATCCATAACTAAACAAGTTTTTTTTTTCAAGAAACTTATGCAAACATATACTATCATTTCTACCAGTGTCTCTATTTCCAATTCATGAAAGTATTTTCATATCCATATCAATTCAAGTACATACCATCAACAAAATTTTGTCACCAAATAGACCAATAGATTCCAAAGCGTATTTATACTTCAATCTTGCTCTCTAAACTGACCTCTCACTTTCTTACAATCAAACCTTTTCAATTCAATTCTAAATGAAACAAATTTTTATGGAGAGAAAGATACATGTCTTAGGAATCTATTGGTCTAAAAATCACCTCAATTGGAGATCGGATGAGGGAGTTATGCCCAAAAGAATAAACCATGGTTAAACCCTGAATTGATTTGTACCTCTCTTGGCGCGATGGCCATAACTTTCAATATAGATGTCGTATTGATTTCTTTTTTAGACCATTAGAAAGAACACATCTAGAACTACAACTCTCATGAAGACTACAAAATCAGATTCGGCCTCTAACAACATCACAAATCATCATCTTTCCCGTGAATGTCCATTACATGAATCAAGTTTAGAGCCCCAAATGACCCGAGAAAGTCCGTTAATAGACTGGCCAAGTGGTATTTTTCCACCTGAGAATGTGCATTTAACGGACTCCCATGTCCGTTTAACGGACATTGGCGCTCCCCAAAGCCCCCAATGCCTCTCCAATGCTTCCAACTTTCATCCTAACATCATAAACACTTGTACACTTCCCAAATTCACTTATTCCAAAGCCTAAACACTTTATAACAACTCAAACAACAAGTTCAACTCACCAATTTCTCAAATATCAACTTAATTGGTTCATCAAAACCACAATTTTCAAACATTCATCAAAGCTATCACCAACACAAACCATACACAACACTCTAACTTGCAACTCTCACATCTCTCCATTCCGACATCCAAAAAATCACAAACTTCATATCGTTGGAAAGATCACAAGATCTTATGCAACTTCCAAGAAGACCATTTTTACTAATTCTGTCTAGATTTTTCTAGAAATTCCCTTGAATCTTGAACACAAAACTCACCCTTATGAAAAACCTGAACTTTGTCCCAATTTCACTTCCTTAGCTAATACACCATTATTCTCATCCATTCAATTACCAATTGGAGTTCATCAGTTCATCAACTTCAATATATTCAAAAACATCTCATTATTATCATCATAACATTCCTATCTTTCTTTTTCATATATAACAATAACTCATGTTAATTCCAAGTTAAGCTCATCCTTAATTGGTTCATATTCCAACTCTACCCCAATTTTATAACCATTTGAATTCTAACTTTTCTTCATCCATTCTTAAATCTTAGCTCATTTGACTTGTCACATTAAGCTACATCTCATTATCCAATACCATTCATAATTCCTATTGTCCTTTTCATAACATCTCATTGATGTGTATATATATATTTACATATATATATACCAACCATTTATGCTCAACATTTATCATAGTCATCCATATACAAATTTACATTTCAAATCATATACAATCCCATACTTCATTTACATCATAACTTGAGAGTTTACAATCTTCAATGATAACTCATGCCACAATACATTACCAATATCAATATCGAATATACAAAACATGCAAAACTCAATAATTCTCAAAATACATGTAGAGCCTTGTCTTACATCAATTAACCCAAAACACAACAAAACATGCCAATCTAGAGAAATGTCTTGACTTTCACTCTATTTCTTGCTCAACACCTGAATTGGGGAAGGAGAGTGGGGGTGAGCTTTAAAAACCCGTGGGTAACATGTTTATAACAAAATAACAAGCAAAACCTTTCGAAAGTTTATTCTCATTGAACATTTTCATAAACATAGTCAATCCACGTTAAAAATCACAAAACTCTTATTTCTTCAAATTCTCAACCAATGTATAATAATGTCAACAATGTATGCATCAATTTCACAATTCATAAATGCAATGCACATCAAATGCAAATGCACAACCAAATGGCTAGAGGGTTCCGTGAAACAAAACGACGAAACTGAAGTTTACACCGTGAACAAAACGAGTCCATTCTCGGATCTCGTGGGCCACAAACGAACAGTCGGGAGAAGGCTTTTGTCAATGTGCACGTGATTACAAAATGGTTCCTCTCTCGCCCAAACAAAGCACATAAGCAATGTTCAAAATCATTTTATCAAAATGAAATGCTTTCATGTTCTTTTATTCTTTCCATTCAAATCAAAATGCCATGGAACACTTCAATGGCATAACATTATCATGTATCACAATGCAATTCTTTTGCATATTCACCATAATTCAAATTCAATCCGTGAAGCATATACACGCATAAAGACAATTTCTTTAAATCATTTGAAAACAGTATATGCACAATTACGAAATAGTTGAAACCATTTTATTTCTTGATTTGGAAAAACTTTATTGGCTCATTATTCAACTATAAACATGAAACCCACCTCATATCCATGCTTGGAGCTTGATTAGAGCTTCAATTTGACCATTGCTTCTTTCTTCTTCCACTTAAACAATTACCTAACCAATTCACCCAAATTCAACATCATAAATAACAAAATCTTCAAAATTGACTTCATAGGGCACAAACCCATAACATTTTCCATGATTCTAAAACAAAACTTCCAAATTCTCCAAATCCCAAAGATTGGGCATAAACCTTAATAAATTTTCATCCAAAATTAAACATAACCCAAGGCATAATCACTGAAATTAACTTCATAATTCATAAACCCATATCAATCTCAAGCCAAATCAACCAGAAACTCAAGAAAATCTCAAAACTCACAAATTTCTCTTACCTTATTTTCCACCGTTTTCGAATTTCTTCTTGCTTGGAAGTAAACTATCACCTTCTTCCTTCCCTTTTTCCTTGAAACCCACAAAAATCTTGCTTGGGAGCGACTAAAAATTTGAACCCTAGCAAAACTTTTCCCTCCTCTCTCTTCTTTCTCCTACGAACTTGCTTCTCCTCTCCTCTTCTTGTTTTCTTTCTTTCAATTTTCGTAAGTTTCCCTATTCTCCCAAGCTATTCTCTTCTTTTATAGTGCCAGCACATTAATAAGTGGCCAAAGACAAAAATGCCCCTCTATGTTAGGCTAAACTCTTAAGTCTTTAAGTGGACTTCTAAAACTGCCCCTGAAATTTATCCTACTTTAGGACATTGTTTTCACCATCAAAATGAAGGAATTAGTTAAAACTTCCTTCTAGAGAATTATTCCTATATGTCTTCATTTCATAATGCCTCAAACATCATTCAATTCGGAGCACTACATCAAAAGTTATAGTCCAAACATTTTGGACACATCATTTGCTAACACATTTTCTAGCAATTCAATTCCTTCCACAAATATAGATTCTTAAAGGCTAAATTGAAATTTTATTTCTTCATAACAATTGTAGCCCCATGTCTTAATTTTATTTCGCCTCAAATATCGCTTCAATCGGATCTCTACAGATCCCAAATTTCGTAAAATACTGAACTATGTTCAGAAACTTTCCTGTCTCACTTTGATTCAACTAATCTTGCTCAATTAAGGCTCTAAAATTCATAATTTTCCCTAAAACATGAAATTAATTGTCTTAGGAATCTAACGCTTCGAGAATTAAGTCATTCGTATGTCGAACGGAAAAGATATAAGCAAATGATTGAACAAGGTCGGAGGAAATAGGAAAATAGCAAGATCATAATGAAACAATTCATTCCGATGATCATATGATTCAATCAAACTCTTTCAATTCAATTACAATTGATACAAATTTTCATGGAGAGAAGTATACATGTGTTAGAAATTCAATTCTTCAAGAATCACCTCAATCCGATCGGATGAGTGAGTTATGCTCAAAACAATACAATATGCTCAAACCCTAAATCGATTTGAAACTCTTTTGGAGAAAACGCCATAACTTTCTCTACAAATATCCAAATGCCTTCGTTATTGTGCCATTGGAAAGATAACATCGAGATCTACAACTCTTATTAGAAGCTTCAAAACGAGATTCGGCCTCAAAATTGGTTAAAAACGCAAATTACTAAAGTTGATCTGAGGCTGTCCGTTAAACGGACATGTATGTCCGTTTAACGGACACATACGGCCCAAACTGCACCAAACCATCCGAGAATGTCCGTTTAATGGACACCTATGTCCGTATAACGGAAATAAACATAGCAAGGGGTCCTTTTTACCCGAGGCTGTCCGTTAAACGGACTCGCATGTCCGTTTAACGGACATGCGATTTCCAAAAACTCTTCAACCTTTTTCCAATGTTTCTCACATTCCAACTAACATCATATACACTTATAATCTCCACATATTTACTTATTCAAAGGCCTAATCACTTCATAACAATTCAAGCAACAAATTCAATTCATGGACTTCTCAAATCTCAAGTAAATTGGTTCATCAAAACCACAATTCTCAAACAATCATCAAAGCTGTCACTAACATAAATCTTATATAACATCATAACTTGTATCAACTATAACTCTTAATTCTGATCTCGAAAACATGCATACTTGATCTCGTTGGAAAGATAAAAGAGCAAGCTACAACTTCAAAGAAGGC